>ML280610.1:3369-61732 GCA_005239495.1 Nicotiana undulata
GGGGGGGGGGGGGGCTGATTTTGATGCAAATTTAGACGAAACGTCTTTGAATCCTAGAATCTATACCTATTCGTTTGGTAATACATCTTGAAACGAAATAAAAAGATTATTTATTTGGTAGATCATAAGAGTTTTATAAAAAATAGATTTTTAAACTAGTAGTCTGTAATACGAATTCATTTTTTAGTGTATATACATATCGAATCGTATAAAAGAGGTTTTAGATCATGACCCAACAATTACAACAATTGCTAAACTGAAAAGTTGCCAAGCTTTACGAAATGAAGTAGTATACGGAACTGAATACAAGTTTAGTTCAGTCCCATATTTACAAATGATACAAAACTAGTCTATTACATCCTCATCTTTACTATATATTTTTAGGAGATAGATAAAAAAGAAAAAGAAATAAGAGAGAATGAAAATCTGTTGCTACTCCTGTGCAAGCCAGCAACATTCATGCCTTAAAACTTGTATTTTCCTTATTAGCTCCAAACTAAACCCCCACGAAGTCCATGTGCACTTCAAGGTATAGATTCTAGGATTCAATAGGGACATCTACTTATATAGGGCTTGTCATCCAGACCAATATTTAAGTACCTTATGGGGTGAATTTGACCATTAGGGGGTTAAATTCACTACCCTTTAGTGCTATTTTAATGACTCTACTATGACTTCATTTACATTGACATATATTCAATCACAGAAGCACCTAAAATATAGTCGGCAATTATAATTGCACATGAACTTATGAACAACCAGATTTGAATGAATAATGACAAATTCACAAACAAAGGACAACATGCTTCAGATCTAAGATTTCACGAAAAATTCAGCATTACATACCTTTTAAGAGTAAGAATTCAAAGAAATCCTGACCAAATAAAAGTTAGGCCAAGAGAAAGCTCAGCTAGTAGAGGGAATAACCAAACAACAATAACAGCAACCTCAAAATTGACCCTAGCTCCCAAAAATAACCCAGATGAGTTTCAGAAACCAGAATCAATACCCAAAAAACTGAGAAATCCACCAGAAAATTTTGAAGAACTCTTGAACGAATTCAAATCTTTTCACTGATGTTTTTTTGAGATTTTCATTTATGAATAAAAAAGCTATTTTTTTCCAGATGTTTCAGTAACTGAGTGAGTGTAAAAAAAAGGTAAAAAGAATGTAAAAGGCAGCTGAAAAGGAAGATATTTTTTTTTGTGTGTGTGTGTAGGTATATTTTATGTCCCCTTTTTCAAGGAATGAGAGTCTCTTTATATAGAGCAGACCCTACCCTCATTTCACATGTGCCCTTTCCCTGAAATTAAGGGATAAGGGAATCTTTTTTCTAACATATTTCTGCAGCTGGCCTAATCTAGAATGTTCTGATATTTCTTCACCTTTTTCTCAGAAAACTTACCCACTATCTTTATATTATTACACATGACCTCCTTCTAGAAGGTTCTCTACTCTGAGCTCCTAGTTAGTTTTGGTCCTTTTAGTTTTTATTATTACCTTTTAGTACCTAGGGTTAGGTTAGGTTAATTATCAGTTTAATTGACTTAATCGAGGTTAGCTAACTTAGTTCCTTAAACTTAGGTTAAATAATTTGTTTCAGTTAATTAATCCTAAACTAATTATCTTAAACAGATTTTAGGACTTAGTTAATTATTTAAGAGGTTACCAATCTAGGTTAACCTATTTAACAAAGTGTCTTTTAGAAGGTTATCATTAATTAGGGTAGCCTTGAGTTTAGGATTAAACTAAGTTAATTCATGACCATACACTAGTTCAGAACTAACTAGTATTAATCCTAAAAAGGGCTAATAACTCTTAGGCATGAAACAATTAAGAAGGAATCCTAAATTTATATTCACTTAACACTAAACAGAATCAGCAACAAAACAAAGAAATACAGAGATCATGTTTCAGTTCAATCAACATAAAACAATTCAAAATTATTATCCTGACAGGTAAAATCAGTCATAGAGATTCAAAATGAAATCTGAGACAGACTAAAGAATCACCTAATTCAAGTGAAGCCCTAAAATCCTACTCAATTGATGATTAATTATACACTAATATTTGACGAGCCCTAGTTAATAATTTACAATCAATACTCTAAACCTAGACAAGGCTATCAAACATTTTCAATAGCATGTATGGAAGCAGTTTTTAGGGCTACATTAATTAACTAAAACAAAAGAAAAAGAAAGCAGTGTCACATTTCAAAGATGAAAACAACATAGTATAGGCTAAACAGCGACACACATAGACAATTCTATTATAGAAAAACTAAAGAAAAGATACAGAGGAAGGGGGAGGTACCAGTTTAAGGATTTTGACCGGAAAAATGGATGTCGCCTGACCTTGGCCGGACTCCGACAGGGTTTGGAAATGGTCCAAACTCACATGAATCAATAGCTATCATCAAGAGCTATTGACTCATGTAGTTTTGAGTCATTAATTCTCTTCAGATCAACGGGTATGTGAAAACTAGGGTTTTCAGTTTTCAGATTGAAATTAGAGAAATTTGAGCGGGTTTTTGGTGAAATAGATGGTAGGAGATGATTGAGGAGGGGGAGGAGGTTATCTGGTGAAGATTTTGGCTTTATTGGTGGTGCTTCGCCGCCAGAGGCGATTTCCGGCCGGCGGAGCACGGCGGAGGAGTGGTGGGGGGACGGTGGTTTCAGGCGGATTCTGGTTGAGTGAGAAAGAGAAGAGAGAGAGAGACGGAGGGGAAGGGGGGTGTTAGAATTAGGAAAAATGGGGGGAGGGGGGAATTAGGACAGTTATATAATTAATAATTAATTAGTTCCCAGCCGTTGGATCTGGGAAAATCAATGGCTGGGATCGTTTTAACTAGCCAAACGGGGTCGTTTTGGAGGGGTTGGGGTCTGGACCGGGCAGATTTACTTTGGTCCTTGGTCGTTGAGTGTGGTATAGAGATGGGATTGGGCTGGGTATAGGCTGCCTGGGCCCGGGCAATTCCAACACATGTCCATTTTTAATTCATTTAAAAAATATATATATATTCAATTAATTACTTAAATAAAAACTAAAATGTAATAATTGGTTCTAAACTGGTTTTTTGTCCAATCATAAATTGACTAATTAATAGTCATATTATTTTTATTTACTCCTAATCATTCAAGGACGGATTCCACAATTTTGCTAAAAGAAATAATTAAATCAAGAAATTAAACATTAACCTACCTTATGTCAAATAATTATATTTATTTAGATATTAATTAAGATTGCGCAACTAATTATGCCGCTTTAAATCATTTATACATTTAAATGACGAATTATGGCTACATGATGCAAAATTAATTGACAAATAGCACGTAAATTCAATAAAAATCATAAAACTAATTAATTTATTGAGTTTTTGTAGGATTATATGGTAGGTAAAAATCACGTGCTCACAGACTCCAAAGGCTAAGAAGGATGAAACTGCAGGAGCAACTAAGAAGAGAAAGGCCACACCCTCTGCTGATTCTGAAACCCCTCTTCCAAGAGGAAGAACTACAAGAAGTGCAATTAGGCAGAGTGAGGAGGAGCTACAAAAAGCTTTAAATGAGAGTAAGAGAGAGAGCTGAAAAGGGTAAGGAGAAAGTTCCTGAGCTTGTAGAGGCTGTTGATATTGAGGAGATAGACCTGGTCCATCAAGAGGAACATATGGCAGAACCTGAGGTTCAGACCCCCAAACCAAAGAATGCCAAGACTCCTTCCAAGAAGTCTACATATGTGTCTGATGCACTCTCAATTGTTGCCAAGAGAACCAGGTCTACAGTAAAATCAAAGAAAGTTCAGATTGATGAAGAGGAGGATTGGAGTGCTGAAGAAGAAGAGGAGTCTGTTGGAGAGAAAGACAATTTGGAAAAGTTTTGGAAGCGAACTATTTTGAAGGAGAGATTGTTGAAAGAATTGGAGGAATATGGCATTGTCTATCTGATGGATGAGTTGAAAGTGCAGGGCTGGAAGGACATAGTCCTTCAATTGGATGGAAAGCTGGCCAGAAGTGAGATAGTCGAGTTCATGGCCAATGTGCCCCCCCCCCCCTTTCCTCTCCTTTCGGATCAGTACAGGTTTTTGACATTATTGGGACAACTCATTTCTTTTTGGGATAATGGACGTAAGGATTTGAAGAGTCGCCACCTAACGAATTAAGGTGGTTGGGGCACCTATTAAGGGTCATAATAACACTAATTGAATAACCCAAAATTGGGTAAGGGCTTGAAATTACTCCAAGGGGAAGGTGTTAGGAACCCCCAAAGTCCACAAGTGTAGTTCCTGGCAAAACGAGCTTTGTGAATGAAAACAAGTAGCAAATAAGCAGTCAAAGTGTACGCATGTAAACAAATAGTGGTTTGAAAAGATTTGCAGTCTAAGCACACATATGCAAGGGATAAGGAAGTCCTAAGTTGTTTATCCTATAGGATCACATCAATGCAATGCCCGATAATCAGTCCTCAATGAGGAGCTACATGTGACATTAGCGCACTGGTTATCATATCATTTCTACCCTTTTGTCCCACCCCGCGATTAGTAAGCGAGTTTATTTAACGAACTCTAAGAGTATTGTTACCCCTCCCTTCCTTATGTTCCTGGAAGAATTTAGGACCTCTAGATATAGGGAGTTCTAGACAAACCCCTAAGGTTTAAAAGGGTAAAATTCTAGGCGACAGGCAAGAACAAATATGACTGATCAGATAGATGCAGGAAGGCAATTATGAGGCTCAGATTTACCTCCACAATTAATACACATAAGCAGCATGTCTCAAACACAAACAAGAGGCAGTTTTATTTGACAGGATCCTAGGACAGGATATCTAAGTGAATATCAATTCACGGAAATATGCAGCTTGTTTATAAACTCAATAGCAAGGACCTAATCAGTTTGCCTACTGATTTTAACACCCTGTGTCTTGAAACAGTAAACACAATCAAGAGGTTTTCCAGGTTTTAAGAGATTGATTACCTAAGGCTTGCCTAGGCGTAGGATTGTGCATAACAACTACCAGAATTATTAAACAGCTCAGGGGTTGTTCCACCTAAAACATGTTGTTCTAAGTGATGTAAATCCGAGAATACCGAGATTGTTACCAATTTTTATTAAAAGCAGACATGACGATTATATGTGAGACCATTTTATAGCTTTTCATGAATCAACAGTTTAAACTAGGCGTGGTTAAGAAAATGCACACAAAATCCTAGGGCATGATATTTGATATGCCCATATAAATGCAGAATGGTTAAGACGTAATTTCAGGATGCACAAAATTCCTACAGCATGATTTCTAAAATGCACAAAGAGTTACAGGATGATTGAGACATGATTTTTGAATGCACAGGAGTAACAAATTTTATGTTAATTTTATTATACTAGGAGCAGGATCTCTAAGTGGTAGGCATAAAAATAAATTAGGGACATGTTGTACGTTAAAGCAGTAAACATGAAAGCCCTAAAGACATGACATCTAATGCATGTTTGTTGGTCCTAAGCATGGATTATAATGCAGATATAGGGAATGTAAAAGTCTAAGACATGATTTCTACCCTAGTGACATTGATAAAACTATATAGCTACCCTCCCCATTTCACTAGCCATCCCCAATATCTGTTTACAAATAATTATTACAGACAAGCTGAATAAATTACATAAAAATAGATAACGGAAAAGAAAAAGTTAAACTATAGGGAGCCTGTAGAAGGCCCAAGTACCCTGAAGATACCAGAGGATCATAACCTTCATTGTCAAAGTTCCATAGCCTTTCCCATGTCCGGGTGTGCCAGAGTTCCCTAAGGACCTCAAGGATTCCGGGCAATGCTCACACCCAGATTTCATAACCAGAACTAAGTAAGTGCAGTGTGGAAGGGCCAACCCCAGTGCATCATAGTTTAGAGGGATCTCACAGGGATCCCAAAGCAGTCACACACTGAGGGGCAGAACTTAAGGACCTAAGAGTAGAGTGAGAGTGCTTGACATAGTTTTGAAAAGGTTTGATAGGAAAACAATATTGAAAAAAAAGACTCAGTTGAAGTTTATAAAAGTATGAAGTTTTTTAATAGTAAAATAGTTTGAGCAAGAATAGGGTAATTAAACAAACAGTATACAGAACAAACAGGTTCAACAACATTCAAACACCAGTCCTTCACACAGGGATAATATGAGTTGGGGACAGATAAAGAACCCATAGTGCAACACATAACTAACAGAGGTACATAAATCCTTTAGAATTTAGGAGTAACTAACAGTACAGGTAGCAAAACAGGGGATTTCAAATCAGCTAATCAAAACATAGTTGAACCATATCAGGCTAAAACATAGAATTAAGGGTGTATAGGATTAGGAGATAATTGAACAACAAACAGTGAAGACATAGGAGTACTAACATGATTGAGCAGAGTTAGGCATAAGACCAGTACAACTTAGGGTGGCAATTGTTTTGCACAACAGGTGCATACTAGAACTAAGCAATACATAGACAAGGATTCAAAAGTAGAGTAAAGTCACATTGAGGCAGACTACAAAGGAAGTAAACCTGTTCATAAATAGGCTGATCCAAAAAGGGGTTAGAACATAACTAGTATACTAAGTAAAACAAGTTAAACACATGTTGAGAAGATAACAATAGACCGAAATAGATTAGTACAATGATAAACTAAAGCAATAGGAGAAGCACATTGATTTTGGAACTTGAATTTAAAATCAGAACATACTAGTAAGGAGAATAGACACAAAGTGAAGAACATGAAAGTGCAATAATTAGCCTTGGCTTGCAGCCGGCTAATTCAGTAACAATAGCAAGTAACAAAAGTAAGCAGATGAGTTTTTGAGTGTATGAGAGAGTTATGAACTACTGTGAGTTCGTGTCTCGAAGACTTGTTCAATGAGAGTAGAAGAGAGCAATATATAGAGCAGTTTGAAAACTAGGTAAATAAGGTAAGAATCAGTTTGTTTAGTAATTATAGAACTCGGAATCAATTAAGAATAAAATCAGTCCAAGTCTCCCCTCAATTAAGGGAGTCATTTCAAAAGGTAAAGAACAGGTAACAAATAAGGAAAGAAATCATATATAGCTGGAGTATAACATCTAAGGAAATAATTCAAACACAGTATAGGTATAGAACATGTAATTAGGGCTAGGTTCATAAAGTTCTAACTAAGGAAACAATATTAAGAATCAGAAAATAATACAATTAGTCGTAAAAATAAAAGGCAAGCAGTAATTTAAAAGTCATGAAAAATAGGGAAATCATAAGGAATAGGCATACGAGTATCAACGCAGGAAATCAGTAAAGGGTATCAATCACAGGAAATCAGTGATTCAAATAAAAATAGTACTGATTAAGGGAAATTAATATAAATTTCTGGGAATAAACAAAATAAACATAATATAGGCAGGAAGAAACAAAATCAGAAACCCTAATAAGCACAATAGGGTAAAAATCACAGAAACTCGAAACATATCCATGAGAACAGACAGACAGACAAATCGAATGAATAAATCAGCAAAGACAGACTCAGGATTATGACATAGTGTTAAAACTGGGTTTTAACATAACAAGTTATGACCAAAAAGCAATTTTAACAAAAAGCCGTTTAAACATCAGAGAACAACATTAAATAGACCAGAAATAGATTTTGAAGAAAAGTTTCAGAAACCCTAATTGGAAAATAAAGCGACGCTTTTTTGAGAAATCGAAAGGTTCTTCATAAAACAAACGAAAATAGCTCAGAAAAACCTCAGATCTGTTATAGGTCTATGAGGTACAGGAAAGAGATTAGGGTTTTCTTGAAATTGACAAGGAAATAGATAGACCGTCTTAGAAACACATTAGGTTTAGCCGGAAAATAGAAAAATCTTACTTGATCGAGCCATGGTGAACTGAGAATGGTGAGCACAGGCCCAGGGGGTAAATGAATGGCCGGTGGTCTCTTGAGGACCTCAGGGTAGCAAGAATCAGGTCGTGGGAGAGGAGGCATTAGGGCGAGGAGCGCTGGTGAATCACCATAATCAACGGCGAGCAAGCAACGACGAGTGGAATCCATGGTTAGGGCAGAGAGAGTTTGAGAGAGAATGAGAGGAGTGTGAGGGAGGGTGAGGATGAGAGAATGATGGGGTTTGGGGTAGGTGGTTTAGGTTAAATTAGAAAAGGTTAAATCCGGGTTGTTGATCAAAAGTGATCAACGACCAAGATCTAACCAGAATTGGGCCGGGCAGATTTAGGAATTGGGCTTGGGGTTTGGGTTGGTTTAATTAGGTATTTGGGCTGATTTTAATAGGTTATAATTGAATTAAAAATGGGTTGTTTGTTAAATACCAAGATAATTTAATAAAAATAATTTTATAAAATAATTACTAATTATAAAAAATAAATTCTATGCATGAAAATGATTTAAAAATGATTATTTGGTATTTAAAAATATAGAGGACTAAATTCTGGTAAAATGACAGCAAATTATATGCTTGGGCTATAATTACAATGTTATTGCAATTATAGTCAAAAGGTGCCAATTCGGCTATTTATGGAACAATATGGTCTTAATAGGACCATAAATAATAAATTAAATCAAGAAATGCTTTTAAAATCATTTGTGATGCAATTTTATAATTATTTATTAGAAATAAAATACTGGACAAATTAATAAAAATGTAGGAAAATTATGAAAAAAATACCAATTGCTATTAATGCATGGTTTTGAAGGTATATATGAAATTTAAAAAATATTTTGGGAAAAATTGGGTATCAACAGCTTCCCCTCTTTACCCGGAAAGGATGAAAGAGTTGTCGGGTAAAGATATGATGGCCAACGTTTGACCGAGCGAAACGGTTTGAGAGATTGAGGCCGTACCCTGGCTTCTGAGCTGCCTACATATCCCTGGTTTTACAGGAATCGGGCCGTATGTAGTTCTGGATTCATTGGTGAAACATTCCGGTGAAGTCATTGCAAGAACGGACGCAATATCTAGGGATGGGCGAATGAACGATTTACGGGGATATGAAGTTTGATATGGTTGGGAGAACTGGAACGGGATCGCTCCTGCTGGGATAGTCGTTGCTTGCCGGGCTACCTGCAAACAAGGATACTACAAGCATTTATTGTGCGTAAATTTAAATATGATGCAGGTTCCCATTAGACTATGAAAGCTGTCTTCGGACGGTTAGGGATGACGTCGTTAGACCATGATTTCCTCGGCCATGAATTGTTTGATAAGAGATTCGTAGGCCATGAAATGATGTTCTCGGGCCATGAATATGGTGCCTCCGAACTATGACACCGTTGAATAATGATACGCAAAATCGAGAGAGATCCTCAGGCCATGACATGGTGTCTTCCGGCTATGAGGATTATGTCGTTAGACTATGATGCCTTAGGACAAGTTGGCGATGTTTCAACCCATGAAATGCAATAATATGATGTCCACAAGACAAAGCTTAGTCTTGGGAAATGGAGGGCAGAGCTTTACTTGAAAGAGGAATGAAGTAAATAATGCTTGAGATAAAGCGCTTAGTCTCGGTGAAAAAGTGAATCGGAGGCAGTGCATAGCCTCATGAAAGTATGGATACAGAGCTTAGTCTCATGCAAAATGAAGGTAGAGCTTAGCCTTATGCAAGGGAAGGAAGAGATTAGCCTTATACAAGGGAAGGCAGAGATTAACCTTATTCAGATGGAGGCAGAGCTTAGCCTTACGCAGGATGTGAAGGTAGAGCTTAACCTCATGCAAGATGTGGGATAGGGCTTAGTCCCATGCAGGTGAAGGAAGATATTAGCCTTATGCAGAAGTGGAAGGCAGAGATTAGCCTTACGCAGATGGAGGCAGAGCTTAACCTCATGCAAGATGGAGACAGAGCTTAGTCTCATGCAGGGGAAGGCAGCGATTAGCCTTATGCAAGGGAAGGCAGTGGTTAGACTTATGCAAGATGGAGGTAGATCTTAACCTCATGCAAGATGGAGACATAGCTTAGTCTCATGCAGGGGAAGGTAGCGATTAGCCTTTATGCAAATGTGGAGGTAGAGCTTAACCTCGTGCAAGATGTGGAAGGCAGAAATTAGCCTTATGCAGATGGAGGCAGAACTTTGCCTCATGCAAGGGAAGGTAGCGATTAGCCTTATGCAAGGGAAGGCAGCAGTTAGCCTTATGCAAGATAGAGGTAGAGCTTAACCTCATGAAAAATGAATAAATAGAAAATGGTAGTAGTATTTCTTAGCTGGTGGCAGATTGAGGCATTGCGATTGCTGTGCGAGTTGTGATTACGAAGCGTGTTATCCCTTGTGGTGATAGCAAATTTCGGCAATTGCAATGGTTTCGAGGATTGTGACTTTGAAACATGTTTGTTCTTTGTTCCTGCGTCCAAAAAAAATCGTGAGTTCTGTATGTGGGGGAGATTGGTTCGCATTCCCGCTGGCTTTGCTTGACTCGTTCTGCTTGGTCTGATGATCCTGTTTATATCATCGGGGCAGTGTTTGCTAAACAGAGCTATTTTTTAAACCAAGCATGCATGATTTTGTAAAGACATAGTAAAAAATATACTTATATTTTTAGAAATTTAGATGAACCGATGACCGTGACACGGTTCAAGACATTACAACCTCTTGTGCTACGGAATTTTGAGGTTCCTCCTCAAAATCCTGCCCTAGTTAGATGGGTTGACGTCTCTGATTGTAACGCATGTTGCGATACGCTGAACTTGCTTCGGAATTTTGAGGGTCCTTCTCAAAATTCTGCCCCAGTTTCCAATTGCTGGGGAAATGATATTTTTATTGAATTATGATCGAACCCATAGGGCTGCCTACGTATCCCCTCTTAAACGAAAATCAGGTCAGGCGTAGTTCAATTTACATCATTTGAGAAGACCATAAAGAATTACACATAGTATCGTTTGACTGTATCTGAATTGATTTGTTTTGTCCAGACTTCTCCGTCCATTTCTGCAAGTATAAGAGCTCCTTCTGTCAATACTCGATGAACCATATACGGACCTTTCCAGTTGGGAGAGAATTTTTCTTTGGCTTCATCCTGATGCGGAAAAATCTTCAATAACATCGGCTGCGCCAGTGTGAACTGTCTTGGCTTGACTCTTTTGTTAAAGGCTTTGGACATCCTGTTCTGATAAAGTTGCCCATGACATATTGCATTCATTCTCTTCCCGTCTATAAGGGCTAGTTGCTCATAACGGTTCCTTATCCATTTTGCGTCGCTGAGCTCGGCTTCTTGTATGATTCTCAAGGAAGAGATCTCCACTTCAGCACGAATAACATCTTCTGTAACATAAACCAGCAAGTAGGGAGTTGACCCGGTTGATGTGCGGACTATGGTGCGGTATCCCAGTAATGCAAATGATAGCTTTTCGTTCCATTGTTTGTGCTTTTCTATCATCTTTCTCAATATCTTCTTGATGTTCTTGTTGGCGGCTTCTACAAGTCCATTCATCTGAGGTCTATAGGATGTAGAATTCTTGTGCTTGATTTTGAAAGTCTCGCACATGGCTTTCATCATATCACTGTTTAGATTGGAGTCGTTGTCGCTGATGATTGATCCCAGAGCTCCAAATCGACAAATAATACGGTCGCGGACAAAGTCTACCATGACTTTTTTAGTTACTGCTTTGTAAGATGCTTCTTCGACCCATTTGGTGAAGTAATCATAGCTACCAGGATGAACCTATGACCATTCGAGGCGGTGGGCTCGATTGGTCCAATGGCGTCCATTCCCCAGGCGGCGAATGTCCAAGGTGAGCTCGTTGCATGTACCTGACATTGATCATATCTGCATGTACCTGACATTGATTGCATTTCCGAACATACTGGATGTAGTCCGTTTGCATGGTCATCAAGAAATAACCGGCCCTGAGTATCTTCTTTGCCAAGACAAAACATTCATATGTGGGCCGCAGGTCCCAACATGTATCTCTTCAAGTAGTTTGGAGGCTTCCTTTGCATCGACGCATCTTAGCAATCCCAAATCGAGAGTTCTCCTATACAGGGTTCCTCCGACGTGAAAGAAATTATTGGACAATCCCCGAAGCGTGCGTTTCTGGACATGATTTGCTTGCCCCGGGTACTCTCCCTTTACCAAGTACTCTTTGATGTCGTGGAACCATAGTTTTCCGTCTGCTTCTTCCTCAATATGGGCGCAATATGTCAGCTGCCTATGGATATTTACCAGAATAGGATCAATGAAGTTCTTATCTGGATGTTGTGTCATGGATGATAGAGTGGCCAATGCATCGGCAAACCTGTTCTGAATTATGGGGACGTGTCAAAATTCTGTCTTTGTGAACCTCTTTATCAATTCCTACACATGGTGCAGATACGACAATATCTTGGAATTCTTGGTAGCCTATTCTCCTTGTACTTGGTGTATTAGCAAATCTGAATCACCAATTACAAGCAGCTCCTGCATATTCATGTCAATGGCCATGTTAAGCCCTAGGATGCAAGCTTCATACTATGCCATGTTGTTAGTGCAAGGGAATCTGAGTTTAGAAGATAGTGGGTAATGCTGGCCCGTTTTCGATACTAAAACAACTCCAATACCGACTCCTTTGAAATTCGTTGCTCCATCGAAGAACATTCTCCAACCATCATAGGATTCTGCAATGTCCTTACCTATGGGTGACACTTCTTCATCGGGAAAATACGTTTTCAGTGGTTCGTACTCTCCATACACGGGGTTCTTGGCAAGATGGTCCGCAAATGCTTGTCCCTTGACGGCTTTCTAAGTCACATAGACAATATCAAACTCATTCAACCGGATTTTCCACTTGGCTAGCTTTCCAGTGAGCATGGGATTCTGAAAGATATATTTCAACGGATTCATCCTTGATATGAGGTACGTTGTGTAGGCATAGAAGTAGTGCCTCAGCTTCTGGGCTACCCATGTTAGAGCACAACAGGTACGTTCTAGCAGAGAATACCATGCCTCGTTTGGAGTGAACTTCTTACTCAGATAATATATCGCCTGCTTTTTTCTCCCTGTCTCGTCGTGCTGCCCCAGGACGCAGCCGAAAGCTCCATCTAGTACTGCGAGGTTGTGTAGCAAGCATCTACCTAGCTCTGGCGGTACCACGACTGGCGGTGTTGATAAATACTCCTTGATTCTCTCGAAGGCCTTTTGACAATCCCCGGTCCATCTGGTTGCAACATCTTTCTTCAGCATCGTGAAGATTGGTTCACATATGATCGTGGGCTGGGTTATGAACCAGCTGTTGTAATTAAGGCGTCCCATGAAACACATAACATATTTCTTGTTCTTTGGCGGTGTTAACCCTTGGATGGATTTGACCTTCGATGGATCCAATTCAATCCCTCGGCGGATGACGATGAATCCAAGCAATTTTCCGGCAGGAAACCCGAATGCACACTTCGCGGGGTTTAATTTAAAGTTGTATTTCCTCAATCTGTTGAAGAACTTCCTCAGATCTGTTATGTGTTCGATGACTTTATTGGACTTGATGATGACGTCGTCCACATATACCTCGATCTCTTTATGTATCATGTCATGGAAAGTGGTGGTCATAGCCCTCATGTAAGTGGCCCCATCATTCTTTAGGTCAAATGGAATCATTTTATAACAGTATACTCCCCATGGCGTAACGAAAGCCATTTTCTCAGCATCTTCCTCGTCCATCCAAATCTGATGGTAACCGATGAAGAAATCCACAAACGACTGAAGTTCGTGCTTGGCACAATTGTCAATCAGGACGTGTATTTTTGGAAGAGGGAAATCATCCTTTGGACTGGCTCGGTTGAGATCCTGGTAGTCGACACAAACCCTAACCTTTCCATCCTTCTTTGGCACTGGCACGATGTTGGCTAACCAGGTTGGGTATTCAACCACCCTAAGGACCTTGGCGTTGATTTGCTTGGTAACCTCCTCTTTGATTTTCAAACTCATGTCAGGCTTGAACTTTCTAAGCTTCTGCTTTACCGGCGGGCACATTGGATTAGTTGGCAACTTATGAGCCACAATGGAGGTGCTTATACCTGTCATGTCGTTGTACAACCATGCAAATATATCTTCATACGCTTTCAAGAATTTTGTGTATTCTTCTCTCTCTGATGGTGACAAGTGGATGCTGATGCGAGTTTCTTTGACAGTTTCTCAATCTCCCAGGTTGAATACCTCAGTTTCGTCAAGATTAGACTTAGGCCAATTCTCAAAGTCCTCAATTTCTCTGGCAATTTCATCGGGTATGACATCCTCTTCTTCTCAATCACTGTCCTTTTGTTGTGTTGTCTCATTGCATGTCACAGTCATTGGTTCATCAAGACAGGAAATAGTAATGTTGTATATATAAAAGTAATGAGAGAAAAACAATAATAAATAAATATTGATTCGTTGAAACATAAAAGTAGTTTTTGATAATTTAAACGAATGTTTTTGGAACATTGGAGATTTTCTTGAAAAATAGAAATGCGAAAAAGAAATCATTAGCAAAATGAAATAAATAATGCTTGTTCAGCCTTGCTACCCCGGGACTCGTCGGTCCCTGGATGTTCTGATAGACTAGTTCTTGAGGAATGATCCTTTGCTTACGGCTTGGATGGAAGGGCCTTCCTCCTCCTCCTCTTCGAGAATAACAGAACAGTCCATATCTTCATGCTCCAGGAATAGATTCTTCAAGGCTGCTAGTGCTTCTTCTTCTTCTTCTGACCCCCATATGATATCAGATTGTTGGAAAGTGTGCTCCAGATGCAGTACGGGCTGCTTCAATGGGTAGTAGGGACCGCGCCATGGTGGTGACCAGTTCCTGTATTCTTGCCATGTGTATTTGTATCCTAGACCAAAATTGGTGCCATGGCGCTTCAGCTATATTGGTTTGGAAATCCCTTGAAGATTTTTGTCGGGTCCTTTGCCAGGCTTGTACCCGCTCCAATTCAATATACTTTCGATCTTATTGTCCCACCACTTATCCTTGTCTATTACGTTAACCCGCTCGATGTGATGGTAGGTTTCTCCACCCAGCCTTCTTCTACCTTCAACCACCGGGATGGTCTGGCGGTTATAGATATGGTTGCTTCCATCTCCATGGATGATTACTTCCTGGTGGTTCCACTCGAATTTCACTGCCTGATGTAATGTTGATTCCAGGTCCCCAGCGACATGTATCCATGGTCGTCCCAATAACAGGTTGTAGGACGCCGATATATCACCTGAAATTCAACCTCGAACCATGTGGGTCCCATTTGCAAACAAATATACTACAAAAAAAATAGGTAAATTGCGGAGGTTTATTTGCGGGGGGTTATAAGTAACCTCCACAATTTGCATAAATTTGAGGCACTTTTTTATCCCCACAAAATTATACAATTTAAGGGGCTATAAACTTCCACAACCCTAAAAAAAAGCGCCCTATTTTTTCACATTCCCTCATTATTTCCCCCAACCTTTTCAATCTAGATACATCCGCCAATTCCTATTTTCCCCAACCTTTTCAATCTAGAAACATCCGCCAATTCCTTTTTTCCCCAACCTTTTTCAATCTAGAAACAACGCTGCTGCCTTTCTATTGCTAGAGATTGTGGAGGAAACAAAAACTTTATGAAAGCTCATAACTATAAATCAATAGGAATTAAAGAGGTAGTGAACCCTATGGTCTCTTGATAAATCTCTGATTTTGGGGGACTCGGCAGCTACACACCTAAAAGTTCTGTTGAAAATCACCTATCACTCTAAAAAGTGAACCAAAGCAAAGAAATAGAGTTCAAAGGAGGGATCGGGAAGAATATTAAGGAGAGATAAAGAAACAAAACCCGATTCTGAGTTTTCTCTGATTAAAATTGTTTAGAGTTCATAGTCGTTGCAGTTTAAAGACCCTGTTGTAGAGCTCTATTACTCACTGATTTTGCATTCCTTTTCTCTGATTTTTACATATAGGTATCTCTTTTAAACTCTTATGTAAAGTTCTATTTTTCAATCATGAATGAATAAGTGATTTCCCCAATTCCAACAGCCATGAACGTACTGAACTTTGAGCCCAAGCGCGCCTGATAGCTTTTTGCAATTTTAATCGTCTTTCTTGCTCATTCTCTTTTCCCACAAATTGCAAGAATCAAGTACAATCGTTTGTGAAAGCTCTTAACTTTACATTGCATCCCACCTGATAATCTTTTCCCTTATTTGTTGGGTTTTGAGACTTTAAACTTGAAGCTGAGGAATTAGAGGAATTGGCAGAGGAAGGTGCTGAAGGTGATGGTGTAGAGTTTGCTGATAGCTTAAGGTATTTTTGGTTTCTGATTTTTCTATAAGTTTCATGATTTTGTGCTCGGTCCTTTTCTGTTACTCTCTACATAGAATAGCCCTCCTTTCCTATGAATAAACGACAAAAACCCCTAATCGACGATGACCTTCCGCCTAATCGACGCTCACCTTCCGCCTAATTGAAATCGACGCTTAACCTTTTCAGTCTCTTGGTTCTAATTGAAAAGATGATTAAACCTTTTCAATCTATTGGTTCTAATTGAAAAGCTACATAAACCTGTTCGATTAATTATTACACAAGAAAAGCTACTGAAATCTGCTGAAATCGAATTGGTTCTAATTGAAAAGCTGTTGAAATCGTGGCTTAATCCAGGTTCCTCTTCTTCCTTTCTCTTTCTCGTATGCTATTCTTTGCCTGCTATTTGCTAAGAAGTGTATTTCGATGTGAGGAAAAAGATGAATGACGTATTTGGAACTTATACTTGATCATCTAACAGTAAAATGACATACATTACAAAAGACGTATACTAGTACATCTCACTATAATCTCCCCGTGTATGTGAATTTCCAAAAGCTTAGTTATTAGTCTTTAACCTAGAAAATGTGGCTTCTACTTTTGCTGTGTTTTAAAGAAACCCAAGTAGAAATAGAAGAAGAAGAAGAAGAAGCTGAAACCCAATTGAGTGAAGTTGTTGAAAATGGAAGATAACTGAGGGCAAAGAAGAAGAAATAAGAATGGATGTGAAGGATAGACATAGAGATATTTTTATGAAGATATTTATTGAGTATTAATATAGTGTTGGATGAAACATGTAATAAGGGACTAAGGTTAACAACTGTAAAATCATAAGGAAAATTAATTATGTTTATCAATGATGCAAATCCATTTTTACCCATTTGAAGTAGGAAAATATTCAGATTATTTTGGAGTAATAAAGAACTGTAAAATTATTTGAAGAATCTACTTATGTGATACTAAACACATCACATAATAGCAAGAGCAGTAGAGCTCATTCATGTAGCAGGGAACTATTTTTTGTAGTTCCTCAGGCGTTTACCAATGAGGAGACATCCTAGGACTATTTTTGAAAGAAACATCTACAAATATGATAGTGTAAATGTACCAGTAGACTACTCCTTATCTGTGAGCGATGATATCGCTTCACAACCAATACTCTGCAGTATCTGTTTAACCAAAAAAACAAAACACATCACATAATAAGAACACATGCCTAAGGGTGGAACTGATATAGATATATATATGCAAAAGGTAGACTAAACTATAGTTGGATTTGCTCCTGCTAAAGTACTTTTATTGGAGACAAGTATGTTGCACCTTACGCTTTTGTTCCTTTATTCTGTGAAAATCTTCTATAAGTTTTGGATGTGAATAATACCAAGCATACTTCTACTTTAATATCATTTAGTTAATGCAACAATATCATGGAATTGCGTTGTGATTATGTATTATTTGGTTTTTTTATGGGTATAATAGGTAAAGGGGGGTTCTTCAACTATTTCAAGTACTAAGTCCTTTAAATCATACAGTTACTGAGTTGGGTATTTGAACACATGCAGATTTGATATGCGATCATATTCTTGTATCCAAATATTTTCTGTCATGATGCTTATAGTTTGTTTGACTTCCATGTCTTTGAATCTACTTATTATTGTTGGGACATGTGACTATGACTATGCAGATAATTCTCTGTTTTGGAATTTTCAATTTTGTAGTGTTTATGATTATAGATGGCTTTTTGTTGTATGTATTTATTGCTTAATATTTTGTATTAGTATTTTCTGTCTAATTAAAGAGAGCTAATATTTTTTCTTTATATTCTGAAAGGTTCATCTGTTGCATTAAAGGTTAATACTTTCTTATGGATAAATATTGGATTAGAAAGCCAAGGAACACCACTGAATATTTTCTTGGTTTAAATCAGTTTTTGGATTTTGCATTTGCTAATGTTGTTGTAGGAGATAGAATAAAATGTCCTTGTCCAAAATGTGTATTCGCAAAGTGGCAGACTAGAGATATAGTGCTTGATCATTTGATTTGCAAATCATTCCCTCAAAATTATGTTACTTGGAGTATTCTCGTATGTTGCTTCTTAAAATCTAGCTTGTGATGTAAATGGTAGAAACTCGTCCATTTTCTGGTTGTCTACTTAAAATATAAAAGAATCAAAATACAACTTTTCCTTGCCTAGTTTCATAGCCAGTCATTAGCTCATTGAGGTTATTCTAAGGAACAAAAAAAGGACTGCAATCAGTTCCCAAGATTACACAACTTAACCAAGCTTGAATCACTCAAGGTGTTTTGTTTCCAAAAGCCAGAGCGAACACCTTGTGTATTCAAATTCCCGTCAGATATTAAGAATCTGACACTTTGTGGTTTTGGATTTCCATGGAGTGAAATTTCAGCCATCTCAACACTTCCTAATCTTGAGATACTCAAGCTACAATCTGATGCCTTTTGTGGAGAAAAATGAGAAGTAACTGATGAGCAGTTCTCCCAGCTAGAAAATATTTCCTTTGCGTGTTGGAGTATCTCAGAGGATGCTTTCTCTAACTTTGAGCAACTGGTTCTGCATAGTTGTGATTGCTTTGTCGAAATACCTTCTGAATTAACAAACTTTGGAGAAATTGATTTCCTAGTAGTGCTCCTCTTTTTCTTGGAAGACTTTTTTGGTTGCTCTGAGATATTAATGTTATTGCGAGTTGGATTATTCTTAGGACTAAGGTTTCTTGAAAAGTAATAGGATTTTCTTTGGCTTTTGCTTTTGCTATTGGCACTCATGTCCATGAGCTTGTAAAACCAAACATTTGCACCAATCTTTTCACTTTGTTTATAAGTCTCATGAGTTTTATTCTCAATTGTTTGTGTTGGTTTGGATTAATGTTTACAGGCAATTGTTCTATCTAGTTAACAGATTTTTGTATGTGTGTCGTTGTTTAGGAAAAAATGGAGCTAGTAGTGAGTGAAAGAACAGTGGATGAGTCTGAAATTTCTCCAAATGATGTTGTTGGTAAGGTGCTAGGCAAAGATCATCCTGGAAGGGTGGGATGTTTGGGATTAGGAGCTACTCCAAAAAATACTTTCAGAGAGACAAATCTTCGTCCTGGTAATATTAGAATTGTGAGTAATAATATTGGATGTTCTTCTTCTGGATGCCAAGAGAAGTACAATCAATTGATGAATACTCTCAAAGCATACATGATAATGAAGGAAGGGTGAATACCAGAACAATTTGCTGGGATCTTTGCTTCTACTCCTACAACGGTAAATGTTAAGTTCTTTATTATTGGTTTAAGTAGACAACATATATTTTATCTCAATGACTTGTTTCCTGATACTCCTCTTAATACTTGTATTTTTTTTTGCTTTGTGTTGCAGCCAACTGATGCAGCTAGTGGACCCGTTTCACCGACAGATGCAAGAAGATCTTCTAGCGCTAGTAATCCCAGTGACCATTGAGATTCAATTTAATTGAAATGGATGTATTACGACAATGTAATAGCTGACTAATATAGACGGTTAACTATGTTCTTATTTAGCTTGAGGACGTATGATCCTACTCTGTCAAAGTATTTTTCACGATTAATGAAATGTTGATGTTCCTTAATTTTAATATTTTGGTTTAAGCATAAATATTTCAATTGATATTACGGAAAGTGTATGGAAAAATTGATGATAAAAAATTAATTTTATAATATATTTAAAAATAGATATGGATAATTAAAAATCCCAAAGAGAAATTGAGCAGATTCTATGGTGTACACATAAGAAATTGCGGGGGTTTACAACCCCACACTCAAAAAACTATTAAATTTTAAAAATAATAATCTACTTTCGCGCTTGAAATTGAGGAGGTTAAAATTGAAGTTTGCGGAGGTTATAAACCTCCGCTATTTGCTGTCACGGCGGTTCAGGAAACCCCCGCCTTAATCTCCCGCAAATTAATTGTGGCGATGCTAACTGCGGGGGTCTGCTCAACCACCGTGACAGCAAATAGCGGAGGTTTATAACCTCCGCAAGCTGCAATTTTAACCTACGCAATTTACCCATTTTTTTTGTAGTTATTTCACCAATGATAGACCTTTGAGACCCGTCGAAAGCTTTTACATTCATGGACCCTTCTCTTATCTCGTACAATCCCTTGCCCAATTTCTTGAGTGTTTTTAGTGGGCAGATGTTGAGGCAAGATCCCCCGTCAATCAGAATCCTGGACATGAAGTAGTCCTCACATTGCACAGTGATGTGCGGTGCTTTGTTGTGACTTAACCCTTCAGGTGGCAGTTCGTCCTCGTGGAAAGTGATCTTATGACATTCCAGAACCTGACCTACCATATTGGCCATTTCTCCACTGGTGATGTTATTAGGCACATATGCTTCATTCAATACTCTTATCAAAGCATTCCTGTGCGTTTTCGAATTCTGCAGTAAGGACAGGATGGATATCTGGGCTGGAGTTTTGTTCAGCTGATAGATGGCCGAATATTCCATGGCATGCACCTTCCTACAAAGATCATCTAGCCTTTCTCAATGATGGGTGGTCTGTTGGAAGCCTATTTGCTGGATGTGTTCAGGTGTATAGACCCTGCCGGTCCTGGTCATCCCCTGTGCGGCGCCAACTTCTTCTATCTTGACCTTACCTTTCCTTCTTGCTTCAGATACGTAATCCCAAGGTACAACATTAGTGTTGAAATGCGGTGTAGTTGACACTTTCACTTTTATTGGTGTGGCTACCTTTACTTCAAATGGGACGGGTAAAGTGGCAGGTGGCATTACTTTGACCTCAAACGGCACAGGTGCATCTGTGGGTGGTGCCCCTTCAAACTCAAATGGGACTGACGCAGCTTCCTAGACATCTCCTGACGCCTGAATCTGGACTATGATAGGATTAAGTGTGACTGCTGGCTTCTTTGATCATCACCTTCTATGATCAACCCCATCGACCCCTCTGGGTCCCATTCTTCCTCTATCTCTATCATGTTGATGCCTCCACCCCTATAGTCTGGGAGCATATTGTTGCGGACATTGGGAGTATCTTCCTTTACTTGAATGATCTTATTATCAATCAGAGACTGGATCTTATCTTTCAGTGAGCGGCATTCATTAATGGTATGTCCCTTCATGCCGGAATGGTGTGAACAGGTTTTATTTGGATTGACCCACTGGGATGGATTTTCAGGGGTCACAACAGGGATATGAGTACCATAACCAACAACTTTTAATCTTTCGTACAGCTGGTCAATAGGCTAAGCAATGGCAGCATATTTCTTGGGCGGCCTGCGGTCAAAATTGGGTCGAGGTCTTGGGAAAGTTTCACGAGCAGGGGGTGACTGGAAGTGAGATGGTTGAGATTTGTATGTATAATAAACAGGGATTGGTCGAGAATATCTGGGAGATATGGGTTGATAAGTAGGTGGGGGAGATGGCTGATATGTTGGTGGAGGTGCTGACTGATATGTAGGTGGGGGTGCTTGGTATTTAAGTGGGGAGGTTCGGTATACCAATGTGGATTTGGGTCCCTGTGCAACCATTATCGTTCATGTGTCCTTCTTCTTGGATATGCCCCCAGATTGCAAGGCTTTGTTTGTGGCTTGTAGTGCTTCAAAGTTGGTAACTATTTCGCTCTTAATACCTTCTTCAATTCTTTCACTTAACTTGGTGATGTCAGAGAATTTGTGGTTTTCAATCACCATCAGCTTCTCATAATATTGTGGGTCTTGTGCCCGGACGAAGAATTTGTTCATTTGTACTTTATCTAGGGCAGGCCTGAGCTTAGCTGCTTCAGACCTCCAGTGAGTGGCATACTCGCGAAAAGTTTCAGTGGGCTTTTTCTTAAGATTCTGAATGTAAAATACGTCTGGTGCATTTTTCGTATTGAACCTGAATCGATCCATGAAATTTAATGCATGTTAACCCAAATGGACCACTTCTTAGGGTCATGGCTGATGTACCAAGATAAAGCATCTCTAGTGAGGCTCCTCATGAATAATTTCATACGAATCTTCTCGTCTCTTCCTACTCCAACCAATTTATCACAATAGGTTCTCAGATGGACTCTGAGGTCACCTGTACCATCGAACATCTCGAACTTAGGAGGTTTGTAACCCTCTGGTAGTTCAACATCGGGTTGTATGCAGAGATCTTCATAGTTCTATCCTTCAACACCTTTTCTTCCTTCAACGCCTTGAACTCGGCTAGTCAGTTTCTTGAGTTTTTCAGTCAAGTTCTTAATAAGCATATCCTTCTCACTGGATTCAGGTGTGTAAGAAATGGGTTGGGTGGAGTGAGGTAGAGTCTCCACGTATATAGGGTTGTTATGATGGCCTGGCTCCTGAGCATAGAGGTGAACATTTGTGGAGTTTTGTGGTTCAGGGATTATCACTGGGGTGTTTCTCGGAGTGTGGCAAGTGTTGTGGTGGAATAGTTTGATTTTTTGGTGGAGTTGTATGGTGGTGAGTTGTATGAGGATTCTGTTTGTTTGGGGTATTCTGAGGAGGTATGGGGTTGTGAGTGTTTGGATGATTGACATCTGGAACACTAAGTGAGAAGGATAGATTTGCCAAATTTCGGACATGCTCAAGCTCCCCTTGGAGCTTCAACAACCTTTTCTCGAGTTGTGACATAGCGTCGTTCTGGACCTGAGTACCTTGACTATCAGAAGCTTCTATTCATTCAGCTGGCATTGTGTTTTCCTTTCTGATATTGCTCAAATCTTCCATTTTTCCCTTGCCTTTGCTTTTTCCCTTAGGTGGACTAGGAGGATAAGAAGGTGGAGGGCCCCTAGATCTTGTATGGTATGATGATGATGCCAGAATGCTCGAACCACCTTTGGGGAGGGGAATAGTAAAAAGAAAGAAAACAAAAGGTAGCCAAGTTAGTGAGGGTTATGAGAAAATATTGCAGTATTTAAACACATATTGTAGGAGTATAAAGCGTGTCCTAGTTTGGGAGCCTCGTTGTGCCCGAGGTAGGCTTAGCGACAAGTTGATTTGGAGAACTTAGATGCCAGAATGCCTCATTTCATTAATATAAATAGACGAATCCAAAACGACACTAAAATAATAAGCAGGAAATAAAGTCACTAATGGCACTTGGCCTTATTACATTGATAAAAGCAAAAGGGAAAACCTATCATACTTGGTCCCAGATGGACCTTCCCCAGATTCGCCATCCTTGATCCCATCGAACAAATTCCCTAGCTCACGCAGTTTAAACAGCAGGTATGCTCTGTCCTGGTGACCTCCTTCATTTCCCTCGGCTTTCTGACGGTCTTTGACCCTCTTGATGATCTTACCTTCCAGCTCTACTATGCCTCGCTCCAAGTATTCCAGCTTCTTGTTGGAACGGATGGCCATGTCTTTCCATTATTCGATCAACCTTTTGTTGGTTTCATGTATCTCCCGGTGCTCGTTCTCAAAGTCGTGGATCCTTTTGCGTAGCCGATTATACATGACCTGGGCCTTGGCATTCTCGTCTATGATTCGGCTGATTCCT
This sequence comes from Nicotiana undulata, assembly GCA_005239495.1. Taxonomy (NCBI): domain Eukaryota; kingdom Viridiplantae; phylum Streptophyta; class Magnoliopsida; order Solanales; family Solanaceae; genus Nicotiana; species Nicotiana undulata. Next base: position 27,082 of record ML280610.1, read on the forward strand.
GGCCTCACTAACCCAACCAAGTCGTCTTCCAACCACGCCGGGTAGAAAGGTGCACATCATGCATGGTACCTGTCTGGTTCAATTGTGTTTTTCTCCATTATGATTTTGCAGTGCCACATGTGTTGGGTTTGGCCCTTATAGGGGATGTCGTCATCCTGGAAATCCTCTATGAAGTGGCTCATTTTATCAACCCTCGGCACAGCTTGCTTCCTTCCTGTCTGTCTCATGACCCGGAGAGGAACGTAAGGATATATACCTCTTAACCCTATCAGCACTAGGTGTGGTGCATCCCTGGACCTGATGATGAATTCGTCCGTCGGGAACCACTTGAACATCCATTGTACCTTCTCCTCGATTAGGTTATCAAAGAATTCTACCCACTCTTTGGCAATCTCTAGCTGAGCAAATCTGTCTGGAATATATGTCATTCACTTGGGGTGGTGGAAATCAATGTGGTTGTTTCAGGCCCTTCGTGGAAGTTCTTGGTGATACTGTCCCTTTTGAAGATGTTCTAAGAGCCATAGTTGCAGCAACAAGTTGCAACCCTCAAAATGCTTCGCTCCTCTTTGACAAGGCTCTAAGGCTCGGTAAATTTCTGATATGATTATCAGGACAATGCTGAAGGCTTTCCCATCAATCCCCTCCATCAAGGCCTTGGTTACGATGGCTAACCTAGTGTGAATCCTTTCTTTCTTTATTGGAAACATTATCAGTCCCAGAAAGCATGCAATGAATACGAATACCCTACGGTGGATATGACCCAGAGAAGTGATGGAAAACTCATCATGATAGGTACGGTATGACTTGTTGTGACCGTATCTTTCATATAAATACTCAAGGGGTATGTATGACTGTTTCAGACACTCTAAATCAACGTTCTTCTTCAAGCCCATCATTTTCAAAAAACCTTTTCCTGTGCGGTTTTCAGGAACCAACAACCTAGGGGTTTCCCAGACTAACCCAACTAGTCCTCCTATCTCTTCTAGAAGCGGTGTCATCTCAATATTCCCAAATAAGAATACAACTCTTTCGCTATCCCAAAATAAGGTGGCAGCCTCAATCAACATGTTGTTGGATTGGATGTCCAGAATTGAGGGCAGATTGCCCAGGTATTTCTTGACGTGTTTCTTATCACTGGATGGAATATCCTCCCACCAATTCAGGAAAATTGGAGGGATATTGCTAACCATACTGAATCTGGGGACCTCGTGCCTCATTTTCTGCAAGACAAAAATAGTTAGGCCCTTACCCCTGCCAGACTCGACTATTTATACATTTATGATTAGCATACAAGCATTTAGTTCTCCAAATAAATGCACAGAACGCGATTGCGTTCGTTGGGATTATGAAAAAACCCGATGGACTTTGGACAAGGCTATCTTAAAGGGTTATTGTGCGGAAGACACGTTAACCCGGCTAGGTTTGACAATGATGCATGAACAATATAACAGAGTAAGGTTTTCTACGGGGTTTTAGACCGGTACCCTTGAGCGGACAGCTCAAAGGGGAAGGCACGGAACCATCGACTGCACCGCTGATCGACTGGTTTTACCGCAAATAAGCCTCTCCAAATTTAAGGGTGACATGAAATAGGAAGAGCACAACCACTCATCAAGCATTGCTATAGGATTTGTATTGGCACGAGTGGAATATGTTGTTGAGTAGGATTATGCAGCAATAAATAAGAAATAAAATCATGTTGTCATGTATTTGCACGTTATGGAAGCGATAAATACTCAATTATAATTTAAAGCATTTACAAAGGAAAACAAAGAAACATGTCAGTTTTGTTCTTGGCCAAATAAATACTTGAAAGAAATAGACAATTAAATTGCACATAAGGGGAAAGGAAAGGGTGCAGGTATTAATCAAAGTAAAGATACAAATTCACAAAGCAGTTTAAAATGGTAAGAGCCTAAAATCCCCAGCCGAGTCGCCATGTAGTCGCGCCCCCTCTTTCATCTCCTTTCCGATCGGTCAGGGGTTTTGACATTATTGGGACAACACATTTCCTTTTGGGATAAGGAATGTAAGGATTTGAAGAGTCTCCACGCGAATTAAGGTGCATTAGGGCACCTATTAAGGGTCACAATAACATTAATTGAATAATCAGAGATTGGGTAAGGGATTGAAATTACTCAAAGGGGAAGGTGTTAGGCACCCCTCAAAGTCCACAAATGTGGTTCCCGACCAAACGAGTTTTGTGAATTTAAACAAGTAGCAAATAGGCAGTCAAAGTGTACGCATGTAAACAAATAGTGGTTTGAAAATATTCGCAGTCTAAGGACACATATGTAAGGGATAGGGGAAGTCCTAAGTTGTTTATCCTATTGGATCATATCAATGCAATGCCCGGTAATCACTCCTCGATGAGGGGCTACACGTGGCATTAGCGTACTGGTCATCATATCCTTTCTACCCTTTTGTCCCAACCCTTAGCGATTATTAAGCGAGTTTATGTAATGAACTCTATGCGTGTTGTTACCCGTCCCTTCCTTATGGTCCTGGAGAATTTAGGACCTCTAGATATAGGCAGTTCTAGACAAACCGTTGAGGTTTAAAAGGGTAAACTTCTAGGCGACATGCAATAACAAATAAGACTGATTTGATAGATGCAGGAAGCAAATTATGAGGCTCAGATTTACCTCCACAATTAATACACATAAGTAGCACGTCTCAAACACAAACAAGAGGCAGTTTTATTAGACAGGATCCTAGGACAAGATATCTAAGTGAATATCAATGAACAGAAATATGCAACTTGTTTATAAACTCAATAGCAAGGACCTAATCAGTTTGCCTACTGATTTTAACACCCCGTGTCTTGAAACAGTAAACACAATCAAGCGGTTTTCCAGTTTATAAGATATTGATTACCTAAGGCTTGACTAGGCGTGAGATTGTGCATAATAACTACAAGAATTATTAAGCAGTTCAGGGGTTGTTCCGCCTAAAACATGCTATTCTAAGTGATGTAAATCTGAGAATGCCGAGATTGTTACCAATTTCTATTAAAAGCAGACATGATGATTATATGTGAGACCATTTTATAGCTTTTCATGAATCAGCAGTTTAAACTAGGCATGGTTAAGAAAATGCACATGAAATCCAAGAGCATGGTATCTAATATGCCCATATAAATGAAGAATGGTTAAGATATAATTTCAAGATGCACAGAATTCCTACAACATAATTTCAAAAATGCACAAAGAGTTACAGGATGATTGAGACATGATTTTTAAATCCACAGAAGTAACAAATTAATATTTATTTTATTATCCTAGGAGCAGGATCTCTAAGTGGTAGGCATAAGCATAAATTAGGGATCTGTTGTACGTTAAAGCACTAAACATGAAAGCCCTAAAAACATGACATCTAATGCATATTTATTGGTCCTAAGCATGGATTCTAATGCAGATATAGGGAATGTAAAAGCCTAAGACATGATTTCTACCTCAGTGACATTGATAAAACTATATAGCTACCCTCCCCATTTTACTAGCCATCCCCAATATCTGTTTACAAATAATTATTACAGACCATCTGAATAAATTACATAAATAGATAAAGGAAAAGAAGAAGTTAAACTATAGGGATCCTGAAGCAGGCCCAAGTACCCTAAAGATACCAGATGATCATAACCTTCACTGTCAAAGTTCCATATCCTTTCCCATGTCCGGGTGTGTCAGAGTTCCCTAAGGACCTCAAGGATCCCGGGCAGTGCTCACACCCAAATTTCATAACCAGAACTGAGTAAGTGTAGTGTGGAAGGGCCAGCCCCAGTGCATCAGAGTTAAGAGGGATCTCACACGGATCCCAAAGCAATCACACACTATAGGGGCATAACTTAAGGACCTAAGAGTAGAGTGAGAGTGCTTGACATAGTTTTGAAAAGGTTTGATAGGAAAACAGTATTGAAAAAAAAAAAGACTCAGTTGAAGTTTATAAAAGTATAAAGTTATTTTATAGTAAAATAGTTTGAGCAAGAATAGGGTAATTAAACAAATAGTATACAGAACAAACAGGTTCAACAACATTCAAACAACAGTCCTTCACACAGGGATAATAGGAGTTGGGGACAAATATAGCACCCATAGTGCAACACATAACTAACAGAGGTACATAAATCCTTTAAAATTCAGGAGTAACTAACAGTACAGGTAGAAAAATAGGGGATTTCAAAGCAGCTAATCAAAACATAGTTGAACCAGATCATGTTAATACATATAATTAAGGGTGTATAGGATTAGGAGATAACTGGACAACAAACAATGAAGACATATGAGTACTAATATGATTGAGCAAAGTCAGGCATAGGATCAGTACAACTTAGGGTGGCAATTGTTTTGCACAACAGGTGCATAATAAAACTAAACAATACATAGACAAGCATTTAAAAACAGAGTAGAGTAACACTGAGGCAAACTACAAAGGAAGTAAACATGTTCATAAATAGGCTGATTCAAAAAGGGGATTGAACATAACTAGTATACTAAGTAAAACAAGTTAAACACATGTTGAGAAGCAAATAATAGACCAAAACAAATTAGTACAATGATAAACTAAAGCAATAGGAGAAACACATTGATTTTGGAACTTGAATTTAAAATCAAAACATACTAGTAAGGAGAATAGACACAAAGTGAAGAACAGGAAAGTACAATAATTAGCCTTGGCTTGCAGCTGGCTAATTCAATAACAATAGCAAGTAACAAAAGTAAGCGGAAGAGTTCTTGAGTGTATGAGAGAGTTGTGAACTACTGTGAGTTTGTGTCTCGAAGACTTGTTCAATGAGAGTAGAAAGGAGCAATATATATAGCAGTTTGAAAACTAGGTTAATAAGGTAAGAATCAGATTGTTTAGTAATTATAGAATTCGAAATCAATTAAGAATAAAATCTGTCCAAGTCTCCTCTCAATTAAGGGAGTCATTTCAAAAGGTAAAGAATATTTAACAAATAAGAAAAGAAATCATATATAGCTGGAGTATAACATCTAAGAAAATAACTCAAACACAGTATATGTATAGAACATGTAATTAGGGCTAGGTTCATAAAGTTCTAACTAAGGAAACAATATTAAGAATCAGCAAATAATACAATCAGTCGTACAAAAAAAACGGCAAGCAGTAATTTAAAAGTCATGAATAATAGGGAAATCGTCAGGAATAGGCATACGAGTATCAACCCAGGAAATCAGTAAATGGTATCAATCACAGGAAATCAGGGATTCAAATAAAATAGTACTGATTAAGGGAAGTTAATATAAATTTCTAGGAATAAACAAAATAAACATAATATTGGCAAGAAGAAACATAATCAGAAACCCTAATAAGCACAATAGGGTAAAAATCACAGAAACTCGAAACATATCCATGAGAACAGGATTATGACATAGTGTTAAAACTGGGTTGTAATATAACAAGTTATGACTAAAAAGCAATTTTAACAAAAAGTCGTTTAAACATCAGCGAGAAACATTAAAAAGACCAGAAATATATTTTGAAGAAAAGTTTCAGAAACCCTAATGGGAGAATAAAGCGACGCTTTTTTGTGAAATCGAAAGGTTCTTCATAAAACTAACAAAAATAGCTCAAAAAAACCTTAGATCTGTTACAGGTCTAAGAGGTACAGGAGAAGAGATTAGGGTTTTCTAGAAATTAACCCAGAAATAGAGACACCGGCTTAGAAACCCATAGGTTTAGCCGGAAAAGAGAAAAATCTTACTCGATCGAGCCATGATGGCCTGAGGATGGTGAGCACAGGCCCAGGGGGTAAGTGAACGACCGTTGGTCCCTTGAGGACCTCAGGGTAACAAGAATCCGGTCATGGGAGTTGAGCCATTAGGGCGAGGAGCAGTGGCGATTCACCATAATCAACGGCGAGCAAGTAACGGTGGGTGGAAGCCATGGTTAGGGCAGAGGGAGCTTGAGAGAGAATGAGAGGAGTGTGACGGCGGGTGAGGATAAGATAATGTGGGGGTTTGGGGTAGGTCGTTTAGGTTAAATTAAAAAAGGTTAAATCCGGGTCGTTGATCAAAATTGATCAACGACTAAGATCTAACTAGAACTGGGTCGGGTAGATTTAGGAATTGGGCTTCGGGTTTGGGTTGGTTTAATTAAGGTATTTGGGTTGATTTTAATAGGTTGTAATTGAATTAAAATGGGTTGTTTGTTAAATACCAAGATAACTTAATAAAAATGATTTTATAAAATAATTACTTATTATAAAAAATGAATCCTATGCATGAAAATGATTTAAAAATGATTATTTGGTATTTAAAAATATAGAGGACTAATTTCTGGTAAAATGACACAAAATATATGCTTGGGCTATAATTGTAAAATTATGGCAATTATAGCCAAAAGGTGACAATTCGGCTATTTATGGAACAATTTGGTCTTAATAGGACCATAAATAATAAATTAAATCAAGAAATGCTTTTGAAATTATTTGTGATGCAATTGTGTAATTATTTATTGGAAATAAAATACTGGACAAATTAATTAAAATGTAGGAAACTGCAAGTGCAATCATGGATTAATCATCAATAGTAAACCAAGAATGCAAACTATCAAAAAATGAAAGAAGAGTAAGAGAAATAACAACAAAATTCATTGATAAAAGCATTGTTCAACCACAATCCACACAAAGAAATAAAAACAGTTACCATCATGAGCAAAAAAACAAAAAAAATCCCTAATCTAGGTCACTGAGGTTCAAAGACAGGCTGGACTACAAAGGCTGGGAAGGGGTGGAGGCTGGGTTTTTGGCTTGGAGAAGAGATAGAATATAATTAAGAATCCCTTCATTCTTCTCCTTTTCTTTGGCAAGCTCAATTCTGAGAGTATCCCTCTCAGATTCAATCTCTGCCAGGCGGTTCTTCAGCCTAAGAATTTTTGCATCCTTAGCCCCACCCTCCTACACAAGTGCTTTGACTTTGCTATTCACATGAGTCTTTCTGGATGAACCAGGCTCATTGTCAGGAACATTGACAACATAGTCACAGGCCTGAAGAGCATTTTTGCCAAAGTGTTCCTTGATAGTGGCCATTTCTGCCTTCTTTAGAGGCACCTTGTAGTGAGCCAACACAGTTGTGAGGATGAATCCATATGGAATGCCATGAGGCTTGGAACCATTTACCACCCTGTCTAGCAGCTGAATGATGAAGTAAGGCCAGTTGATTTGCTTTCCATTGTCAAGGCACTCCATGAGAGCTAAGTCCATGTAATTTGCTATGTGCATTCTCTCCTGCCTTGGCAGGACACACTTGTTAATTAACTCAAACACCACCTTGTGAGGGGGCTTCATCTCACTCTTGGGGACTTCCTTTGGTTCAACCTCTTCAGCATTGTCACAAAACCTCCTGGTAATTTGCAGAGTAGTAGGAAAACCATCCAAGCTGGGCCACTTCTGCCCGGTGTAATCATCATAGCCTTCAGATGGAATCCCAAGCGCTTCTCCCAGTTCTATGGTATCAAAAAAAAAACTTGGTCCGCTTTACCTGACTGGAGACTCTGCCATCCTTAATTACTGCATTGGCCATGAACTCGACTATCTCACTTATGGATAGCCTTCCATCCAATTGAAGGACCATGTCCTTCCAGCCCTGCACTTCCAGATTATCCATCAAATAGACCATGCCAGATTCCTCCAAACCTTTTAGCAATCTCCCCTTCAGAATAGTGCGCTTCCCAAAGTTTGCCAAATTGTCTTTTTCTGCAGCAGACTCATGTTCTTCTTTAGCACTCCAATCCTCCTCTTCATCAATCTGAACTTTCTTTGATTATACTGTAGACCCAGTTCTCTTGGCAACATTTGAGGGTGCAGTAGACACAGATACAGGCTTCTTGGCTTTCTTTGGTTTGGGGGTCTGAACCTCAGCTTCTGCCATATGTTCCTCTTGATGGACCAGGTCCATCTCCTCAATCTCAATAGCCTATACAGGCTCAACAACTTTCTCCTTACCCTTCTCAACTCTCTTTCTCTTACTCTCCTTCAAAGCTTTTTGTAGCTCCTCCTCGCTCTGCCTAATTGCACTTCTTGTAGTTCTTCCTCTTGGAAGAGGGGTTTCAGAACCAGCAGAAGGAGTGGCTTTTCTCTTCTTAGTTGCTCCTGCAGTTTCATCCTTCTTAGCCTTTGGAGTCCTTTCCTTCTTTGGTTTATAACTCTCTCCTAACTTCTTCATAAGATCTTCTAAGGTCTCCTCAATAGATAAACCAGGTTCATCTATAGCTTGTCCACGATTTGCTAACCCCTCAGCAGCTTCGCTTGAGTAACTTCCCCCTAACCCCTCGGCTCCTTCTCTTACTACCACTGGTTCTGTGCCACAGATAGCCAATAGAGTTGCTTCCTCCCCTGTTCCCCTCACATTACTCCAGCCTCCCTCTCTCGCATTTTATTTATCAATTTTATTTTTACCACCTCGTCGTCGCCTACTAGGTACCTCCACATCCACCACATACCCAATCAAGAAAAACCAATTTTCAGAAATTTCAAGCTCGGGCTCAGACCTAATTTTTGGAATAGATGATACCTGGTCATAATCAAGTGAACCATTTGCTTCCCCCTCAGCTGCTGACTTGAAGGAGTCACTAGAATTTTCTTATTCTTGGGCATGACTAGCTTGAAGTTTAGCATTCAACATTTTGCGAGAGAGCCAGTAACCACTGTTTTCCTGGAAAGCATTTTGACCTCTTTCTCCTGGGTTCCGGATTAGGGATGGATTTAGGAACAATGGTGCCTGGTTGAGACGGAATGGGATTTTACTAAGGGGTGATGGGATGGGATTGATATGGGGTGGAGCTGCATTGTTGTCACGACCCAAAACCTATGGGTTGTGATTGCGCCGGACACCACTGTCAGGCAAGCCAACCCCTTAATCAGTTGAAATACCTTCATGTTTAACAATTTTGAAATCGTTGCCTTTATTGCATTTCATAATCAAATAAATAATTTTTTTGTAAGTTAAACACGACAGGGAATCCATTTAATTCAATAAAACAAGACTCAACACATCCCCAGAACCCGGTGACACAAGTACATGAGCAGTTTTTAAGAATTTATACAAATACACAACTCTTGTCCGAGAATAAATGGGACAAATGCAACAAAATAAAAGTAAAGATATAGAAGGAAGGATACTTTGTCAACTGCGGAACGCCTGCAGATGAACGCAGCCCGAGTAAGTCTCCGAATCATTTTCCAAACTATGAAGGTACCTTTGCAGCAAAATGCACAGAAAGTGTAGAATGAGTACATATGCATATATGTACCCAGTGAGTATCCCGTCTAAACTCGAAGAAGTAGTGACGAGAGGTCGACTAGACACTCACTAAGGTCCAACAGAGATAATAATAGACAAGATATAAGGAAAATCGTAGGCATTTAAGACAAACATCAAAATGTATCAGAATCAGGTATCCAAATAAAAGTCAAAAATAAACAACAATACGATCATCGGGATGAAATAACATCAAGCAAGTCTTATATCCGCCGTGGCGTACGACCCGATCCCATAATGTAATCACTTTCATCACTCCGTCGTGGCGTACGACCCGATCCCATAATGTAATCACTCTCATCACTTCGCCGTGGCGTACGGCCCGATCCCATAATGAAATCACTCTCATCACTCCGCCGTGGTGTACGGCCCGATCCCATAATGTAATCACTCTCATCACTCCGCCGTGACGTACGACCCGATCCCATAATGTAATCACTCTTATCACTCTGCCGTGGCGTACGACTCGATCCCATAATGAAAACACTTTCATCACTCCGCCGTGGCGTATGGCCCGATCCCATAATGTAATCACTCTCATCACTCCGCCGTGGCGTACGACCCGATCCCATAATGTAATCACTCTCATCACTCCGACGTGGCGTACGACCCGATCCCATAAGAGTGGGGTATATCAAAAATCACTCGCGGAATGTAAATTTGCGAAGCGGCAACATGCGCACATAAAGTATTAAGTGTACTTCACATATCAAATCCTTTTCAATTATTTAAGTCAATGATTGCTCAAGGAAATAATACTATCTTACATGAGTACAAAACTTATAAGTCATTTCTTTTTCTTTCAAAATATCTTTCATTTTATATTTAAAATAAAACAATTTTCTTCGTATTGATTTAAATAAAACTGTTCCTTTCATTTCATTTTTACAATAGAACAACTTTCTTTCATATTGTCTCAACAGTAATCACAGCACATAATACATACAAGGTACAAATAAAGCACATAGAGGCATGCTCGTGAGTCCTAAAGCTACCCGACTTATCAATATAGTCGCCACGTACGGACTCTCGTCACTTGGTATGTACGCAGCCCCCACAACATGTATACAAAGCAAATAAGGATTCTATGGGGATGTTTTTCCCTTACAAGGTTGGTAAGGAGACTCACCTCGCTCCGAAGATTCACCGCCGGCTTCCAAACCTCTACGACGCCTCCAATGGTTTCACAATGACCCCAAACTATCCAAATAATGAGAATTCAATGAAAACATACTTATTCGATCATAAGAAATTTGAATTTACAAAGTTCCTTAGCCCGGTATAATGAAATGACCAAAATGCCCGGACTCCAAATTTTCTTGAAGATAAACTCTACCCGAAGTTTTACTAGCTTAATTACACCATTCATTCCAGAATTTATGTCCAATTTATGGCAAAATCACATTTTCCAAATTCTAGGTTTCTTCCAAATTTTCCCTAATTTTCATGTTCTAATCCATGTAATAATCTTGTATCTAACTTGGAAATAAGTAGAATGATCTTACCTCTAAAGCTTGGTTGAAATCTTCCTAGAAATGCTCTCAAAATCCGTCCATGGCATATGTAAAATGAGTTAAAATGGCCAAAACCCGCTAAATATCATTCTGCCCAGTACAGGCCTTCTCTGCGATCGCACATGCCTCCCAGGACCCTCCTCCGCGATCGCACCAACAGACCTGCGGTCGCACAGGTCATCTCCAGTACCCTCACTCGCTCTCTTCTGCAAACGAAGTAGCAGGCCTGCGATCGCACTATTCAGCCCAGACCTTCTCCGCGATCGCACACCAAAATCCGCAATCGCATAGACCAAAACCACTGCCCCTTAATTCCTTCTATGCGATCGCAAAGCAAAGGTTGCGATCGCATAGAACACCATCAGCACCAGAAAACCAGCAACATCAATTCAACCCGAAATGCCTCGAAACACGCCCGAGGCCCTCGGGGCCCCGTCCAAACACACGACTCAGGCCCATAACATCCCACGAACTTGCTCGGGGCTTCAAATCATCTTAAACAATGCCGAAATCACTAATCGCACCGAAATTCAACTTTATTAATTTGGAAATTACTAATTTCCACATTCGATGCCGAAACCTATCAAACCACGTCCGATTGACCTCAAATTTTGCAGGCAAGTCATATTCGACATTACGGACCTGCTTCAACTTCCGGAATCGCATTCCGACCCCGATATCAAAATTTCCATATCCGGTCGAATTTTTCAAAAACCTTCAATTTTCTATCTTTATCCAAATGACCATAAATTGACTTGCGGATATCCGAATTCACTTCTGATCGCGCTCCCAAATCAAGAATCACCATACGGAGTGATTCCTAGACTCGAAATCCCAAACGGACATCAATATCATTGAAATGTACTTCAAGTCAAACTTAGGAAATTTCCTTAAAATACTGACTTTACACAATATACGCTGAACTGCTCCCGGGTTATCCAAAACCCGTTCCGGACATACGCCCAAGTCCGAAATCATCATACGAACCTGCTGGAACCTTCGAATCCTGATTCCGAGGTCGTTTACTCAAAATCCCAGCCTTACTCGATTTCTTCAACTTAAGACTTCTGAAATGAGAATTTTCCTTTAAATTTAACTCCGATCTTCCTGAATTTCAATTCCGACCATACGCACAAGTCAATATACCTGAAATGAAGCTGTTCGTGACTCCTAACTGCTGAACGACGCGCTGGATCTCAAAACGACCGGTCGGGTCGTTACATTCTCCCCCACTTAAACAAACGTTCGTTCTCGAACGTGCTAGGAATTTCCCTAGAATTACCTGGAATCACTGTTTAACACCTTGTGCACCTGCCCGTGCTACCACAACCCAGTTGAGCACATAATCTTGATCAAATCTGAAAATATCCTCCTTTATTCATACAATAAGCTCCGAACTTAGTTCTAACATCTGAAATTCTCTTTCAGGCCTGTTCTAACATTTGAACACCGAATCAACTACCACACGTGATACCAGAACACAACTGCATGCCCTTGCTGAATCAACACCATACACCGCCTGATCCATTATCTGACACAATGACACTCCTGGATCTTAATAGCCAAAATTCTGCGACTTTGATGCTCTCAAAGCACCTTATAAGTTACATTCATACATTTTGCTATAACGCTGACGATATCACCACAACAGAGGAGATGTGCGGAAATTCATAATCATCTGCAGAGTTAACCACACGTTGAAATCTTTTCTCTAAACTCAGATCACCACCTCATTGCAAATCAATAGTGGGAATTCCCTGCAATTATGCTTGCATAATCTTATCCTACCGACCCCAGGTTTATAAATCTCGTCTCACCCAGTATGAACTGCTCAAACAACCAATCACCCAAAACACAGCCATTAGCTTCACACGATGCCACAATGCGCCAATAGGCCACAATTCGAACACGACACCTAAGGAAAAGACACCAGGAAGGGACTACTCAACTTACGTTATAACTATGAACTTTTCTCAGAAAATAGGAAATAACACACAAGAAAATAATTATAGGAGTCTTGCTCCATATCATACTATTGCGGCGCGCAACCCGATCAAAATAACGTACCCGTGGCGGCGTTCCACCCGATCCCATCATAAGATTTACATAAGGAAATATATACAGAGGCGAATTGCTCACAATTTACAAGATACTGAATATCGGTCACCAGCACGCTAAGTGCATAACACCATTCTGGGGAGACTGATAGAGTCATAGGCTACAAACTCAAGCACAACTTGGTGCGATATATATTCTGAATCTTAAGAGCCATCCTGCTCGCGTAACCACATCATTACGCGGAATCTCAACACATAAGGAATTATCAAACCGTTTAACAACTCGCATGGCACAAACACAATATCACATGGATTTGACGAAGACAGAACAACACCTGATATCCCAATACCCCTCCTTGAGGAGCGCTAAACTGAAATGAACACCTCTGACTCGCATGAAGCCCAAAACCTTATTTTAAATCCATTCATTCACTCCAAGTTGTTTCTGGTCACACTGAACTAGGCTGATAGCCTTACCTGGGTTCATAATACCCCAATTCCCCTCATAATACACAAGAGCAACCATCACAGTCGGGGCAAAGCACCCCAAAATCCGCAACTAACTGGATCGAACGCCTTCAAGGCATATATGCTCAAATAAGAAATATTATACCTCCTTATACTTAGCCTAAATCTGCAACCAATCATGTGACTACAAGTCACGCTTACACTATCTTCCCGTGGTCACACTCCCACGGCTTTTTCGCACAAGGCAACAAGTATGCACATCCATACCACCGATCATCCTAAGGCTGTAAAACAATTCAAGGACCCGTAACCAGGATTCAAAGCCTCGTTCACCAAACACCAAACTCAGATGACACTGAAGACAATTTCAGTTTATTTTAGACATTCAAATCCCTTGTTCTTGCTCCTCTAAGCTCGTGACACACTTGTCAACACCGAACTGCAAATCTCAAATTCTTATTTCCAGTTACATATTGTTCACTGCACCCAACGTGCCGATAAAGAATGGAATAGGAATTACATCATAACTCCTGAACCACTAATAGGGTGAACACTTCACCACACATAGAAACCTTTTACTCACCCCAAATAATGAGAACCACAACAACACACAAGTGAGTTCTCACCATCACAATCTATGCAAATCCTCAAGTAGTGGACTGAACCACCATACCCCTTCGGGATCCGCCTACACCTGACAGGCCGTAGCACTTGAATGCTTCCAACTGAAATCTATTACGACGACCGACATGCCCTACACATATCTGCACATACCGTACACGTACTCAATCATGCCGAAGGAACTGATCATTGCCGTACTTGTGCCATTTCAACCATGGCTAACCAATCTATCTTCTTTTAATCATCTTTAGTTGCCTCAAAGGTAATAGTAACTTCCTTCAACTCATAGCAGCTCAACCCTCACTCATCTCGAGTGACCTTGATTCATGATACCATGCTGCCTAAATTCCGCAACTCGTCTCACAACCTCCTGATAATCTTTCTACAACCCGAAGTCTATTTTTCTCACTCCTCCGATACTATCCAGCGTGCTGAACTAACATAGAACACTCCAACCATCTTCCTTCCTCTTAGAGATTATACTGCAGAAGCTCGATTCTTAATTATACTACTACCTAAAACCCTTAAACACTGCATTCTCTAAATTTTGAATTCATTAGGACCACTACTGAGAGTCAACCACTCTGACTGGCCCCGAATAATATCAACTCCAAGGCTCTCCTAGCACATGAACACCCTTTCAACAAAGCACGTGACTGATTTGCTACCCTTACAACTTGCCTATGCCTTAAGCACGAATTCTTAGTCTTCCAAAGCCTAACCCTGGTCCAATAAGACCAACTTCGCAGACATTTATCGAATGCCATGCTCAATTACCGCTTTACTCCTCCCCCTTAGCTGTAACAACTTGCCAATATGCCGACAATCCGCACCTCCATGAGGACACATCCCCACAACCCAACTGCAGGTGGTGGGACTCCCCCTTTTTGGTTAACCTCATTCCTTTAAGCACTACCCGACTTCCTTTCCTTACGCCTGGCCTTTTTGAAATGGAACCACCACCTATCACTTTTCACATATCTTCCTTCATCGCGTGCTTCTCAATTGCGTCCTTAATTGAACATCCTTCTTTATAGCTCTTTGAGCCAGCAGATAACCACAACTTCGAACTCTCTGAAGATCATCTTTCTCGAGTTGCCTTCATTAGAGGTAACTGTTCAATTCTGAACCACTACACACCACGATCTCTGACAACCATTTCTTTAACACTGCTTCACAGCACTCTAACCCCATGCGATCTAAGAGCTATAACACCGGCGGATTTAGCATATCTTATTCGATCAAACGACGATACCACAACACATGTGAATACTCCACCTTGCTCGATAGCACCAAGCTTACTACTTTATCAATCCGAACCGGACCATTCATAGTCCAAGTGCCTTTCCTCCGCCGGAACTAAAATACTGAAATCTCGAAACCACGCCTTGAGAAGACCTCCATTCAAGTCATTCATTGCTCCTTCATATGGGCAATCATCCTACCATCCTATCAACACCGCGTGATATCCAATCATAAGCATCATAACAACCTGATCATAGCCTTAAAGTCCTCAGAAACACAATTACTGAGCTGAAACAACATATTATTCTTCTGTAGGGTAGCAACAACAACCCCAACCGACTGCACATGGAAAACATATCACACCATATCCGTAGTACTATTTCAATTCCTCAAAGCCTTGAATCATAGCAAGAGCTTCGCGACGTATAAGATTGAGTAGGAAGAAACATAGGCATAAGCCTTAATGGAATCAAATTGCACGATGAGGAATCAAGAAGGGAAGTACTCATACAGCCCTGTAGCCTCTCGAAGTTAAGTACAGACGTCTCCGTACCAATCCACAAGACTCTACTAGACTTGCTCATGACTCGTGAAACCTAAGGGAACCTAGTGCTCTGATACCACGTTGTCACGACCCAAAACCTATGGGTTGTGATGGCGTCGGACACCACTGTTAGGCAAGCCAACCCCTTAATAAGTTGAAATACCTTCCTGTTTAACAATTTCGAAATCGTTGCCTTTATTTCATTTCATAATCAAATAAATAAATTTTTTGTAAATTAAACAGGACAGGGAATCCATTTAATTCAATAAAACAAGACTCAACACATCCCCAGAATCCAGTGACACAAGTACATGAGCAGTTTTTAGAAATTTATACAAATACACAACTTTTGTCCGAGAATAAATGGGACAAATGCAATAAAATACAAGTAAAGATATAGAAGGAAGGAGACTTTGTCCACTGCGGAATGCCTCCAGATGAACGCAGCCCAAGTAAGTCTCCGAATCATTTTCCGAACTATGAAGGTACCTGTGCAGCAAAATGCACAGAAAGTGTAGCATGAGTACATATACATATATGTACCCAGTGAGTATCCCATCTAAACTCGAAGAAGTAGTGACGAGAGGTCGACTAGACACTCACTAAGGTCCAACAGAGATAATAATAGACAGGATATAAGGAAAACCGTAGGCATGTAACACAGATAAACATCAAAATTTATCAGAATCAGGTATCCAAATAAGAGTCGAAGTTAAACAACAATAGGATCATCGGGATGAAATAACATCAAGCAAGTCTTATATCCTCAGTGGCGTACGACCCGATCCCATAATGTAATCACTCTCATCACTCCGCCGTGGTGTACGACCCGATCCCATAATGTAATCACTCTCATCACTCCGCCGTGGCGTACGACCCGATCCCATAATGTAATCACTCTCATCACTCCGCCGTGGCGTACGACCCGATCCCATAATGTAATCACTCTCATCACTCCGCCGTGCGTACGACCCGATCCCATAATGGAATCACTCTCATCACTCCGCTGTGGCGTACGACCCGATCCCATAATGTAATCACTCTCATCACTCTATCGTGGCATACGGTCCGATCCCATAATGAAATCACTCTCATCACTCCGTCGTGGCGTATGGCCCGATCCCATAATGTAATCAATCTCATCACTCCGCCGTGGCGTACAGCCCGATCCCATAATATAATCACTCTCATCACTCTGCCATGGCGTACGGCCCGATCCCATAAGAGTGGGGTATATCACAAATCGCTCGCGGAATGTAAATTTGCGAAACGGCAACATGCGCACATAAAGTATTAAGTATACTTCACATATCAAATCCTTTTCAATTATTTAAGTCAATGATTGCTCAAGGAAATAATATTATCTTACATGAGTATAAAACTTATAAGTCATTTCTTTTTCTTTCATAATACCTTTCATTTTATATTTAAAATAAAACAATTTTCTTCGTATTGATTTAAATAAAACCGTTCCTTTCATTTCATTTTTACAATAGAACAATTTTCTTTCATATTGTCTCAACAGTAATCACAGCACATAATACATACAAGGTACAAATAAAGAACATAGGGGCATGCTCGTGAGTCCTAAAGCTACCCGACTTATCAATATAGTCGCCACGTACGGACTCTCGTCACTTGGTACGTACGCGGCCCCCCCACAACATGTATACAAAGCAAATATGGATCCTACGGGGAAGTTTCCCCCTTACAAGGTTGGAAAGGAGACTCACCTCGCTCCGAAGATTCACCGCTGGCTTCCAAACCTCTACGACGCCTCCAATGGTTGCACAATGACCCCAAACTATCAAAATAATGATAATTCAATGAAAACACACTTAATCGATCATAACAAATTTGAATTTACATAGATCCTTAGCCCGGTATAATGAAATGAACAAAATGCCCTCAGGCCCACGTTCCCGGATTCCAAATTTTCTTGAAGATAAACTCTACCCGAAGTCTTACTAGCCCAATTACACCATTCATTCCAGAATTTATGTCCAATTTGTGGCAAAATCACATTTTCCAAATTCTAGGTTTCTTCCAAAATTTCCCTAGTTTTCATGTTCTAATCCATGTAATAATCTTGTATCTAACTTGGAAATAAGTAGGATGATCTAACCTCTGAAGCTTGGTTGAAGTCTTCCTTGAAATGCTCTCAAAATCCGTCCATGGCATATGTAAAATGAGTTAAAATGGCCAAAACCCGCTAAATATCATTCTGCCCAGCACATGCCTTCTCTGCGATCGCAAAGGGCTAAATATCATTCTGCCCAGCACAGGCCTTCTCTGCGATCGCAGGAGAGCCTTTGCGATCGCACAGGCCACCCAGGACCCTCCTCCGCGATCGCACCAACAGACCTGCGGTCGCACAGGTCATCTCCAGTACCCTCACTCGCTCTCTTCTGCGAACGCAGTAGCAGGCCTGCGATCGCACTGCTCTGCCCAGACCTTCTCCGCGATCCCACACCAAAATCTGCGATCGCATAGACCAAAACCACTGCCCCTCAATTCCTTCTCTGCGATTGCAAAGTAAAGGCTGTGATCGCATAGAACACCATCAACACCATAAAACCAGCAACAATAATTCAACCCGAAATGCCCCGAAACACACCCGAGGCTCTCGGGACCCCGTCCAAAAACACGACTCAGTCCCATAACATCCCATGAACTTTCTCGGGGCTTCAAATCATCTTAAACAATGCCTAAATCACTAATCGCACCGAAATTCAACTTTATGAACTTGGAAATTACTAATTTCCACATTCGATGCCGAAACCTATCAAACCACGTCCGATTGACCTCAAATTTTGCAGGCAAGTCATATTCGACATTACGGACCTTCTCCAACTTCCGGAAATGCATTCCGACCCTGATATCAAAATTTCCATTTCCGGTCGAATTCTTCAATAACCTTCAGTTTTCTATCTTTATCCAAATGACCTTATATTGACTTCCGGATATCCGAATTCACTTCCGATCGCGCTCCCAAATCCAGAATCACCATACGGAGCTATTCCCAGACTCAGAATCCCAAACGGACATCAATATCATTGAAATGTACTTCAAGTCAAACTTAGGAAATTTCCTTAAAATACTGACTTTCCACAATATACGCTGAACTGCTCCCGGGTTATCCAAAACCCGTTCCGAACATACACCCAAGTCCGAAATAATCATACGCACCTACTGGAACCTTCAGATCCCGCTTCCGAGGTCGTTTACTCAAAATCCCAGCCTTACTCGATTCATTCAACTTAAGACTTCTGAAATGAGAATTTTCCTTTAAATTCAACTCTGATCTTCCTGAATTTCAATTACGACCATATGCACAAGTCAATATACCTGAAATGAAGTTGTTCGTGACTCTCAACTGCTGAACGATGTGCTGGATCTCAAAACGACCGGTCGGGTCGTTACAATTGTGAAGGAGTGGTACTGTATTGAGGTGTGGAGGAAAAGGTCGAAGATGGTGTAGAAGGTGGTGGAGTGTAAACCGTTTTGATTATGAGTTGAAGAGGAAGAGAGAATTAGGATCAAAGTTTTGGAGCAGAGAGATGAAAGGGTTTCGGCGGTTATGGCTTGGAGAAGAGAAATGAATGATGGCTTAGAGAAGTGATGATGATGGGATTTTAAAGGGAATAGGTAATTAATATATAACAGGTGTATTTTGGGTCAAGAAGAAGTCTAATCAGTTCTGTAAGTGTCAGTTAGAACTGACAGTTACAACTACCCTATTTTCTAAGCTCTTAATTTTTATTGGATTCTAAGAGGTGACGGAACTGATTCAAAATTAGGATAAAGTCTGGATTTTGAAAATATCTCGTTTTAGGTAGAGTTCTACTCATGATTAATTATTAATATTTCACGATGTGTATAATGGAGAACATATACCTCGTCTATCAGATGAACCAGCACTGATGAACCAGGTTCATCAAGTAAGAAACCTCTTGATCAAGCTTCAACTTTCAACAATTTTCTTTTTTTTTTCATTTTTCCCTCTTTTTTTTTTCCCCCCTTTTTTTCATTTACATTTTGAACTTGTTCAGTTAGGTGATCTTAATCATCCCTAATTCTAACATGTTCCTTTCAAAATGATCTCTACTTGGTGCTTTTTTAAATATGGCAGCAATCTGTTTATCAGTAGCACAAAATTCAATAGAGATCATTCCCTTCTCATAGGTGTCTCTTAAAAATGGTGTCTAAAATCTATGTGCTTTGTTCTTTTATGATGAACGGGGTTCTTTATCATACTGATAACACTAGTGTTATCAATATATGGATACATCCAACCTCTATTCCAAAATTCATTAATTGTTGTTTAATCCATAATAATTGAGCACAACATGAGGGTGCAACAACATACTCAGCTTCAACCGTAGATTGAGCTACAAAATTCTACTTTTTAGTGGCCCAAGATACAAGACATGAGCCCAGAAAATGTGCCATACCTGAGGTTCTCTTTCTATCGACTAAAAAACCTGCATAGTCAGCATCAGCATATCACACAAGATCAAGTTTACTACCTTTAGGATACCAAATACAGAGATCAGTGGTGCCTTTTAGGTACCTCAAGATTCTCTTCACAGTAGTTAAGTGGGATTCCTTTGGATTAGCCTGAAATCTTGCACAAAGACCTACGCTGAAAACAATGTCAGGTCTACTGGCAGTAAGATACAACAATGAATCAATCATTCCCCTATACAACTTTTGATCGACAGATGAACCGGGTTCATCTACATCTAGTTTTGTGGATGTTGCAATAGGAGTTTCAATTTCTTTTGAATCTTCCATTTTAAATCTTTTAAGTAACTCTTTCACATATTTTTGCTGATGGATCATAGTTCCATTTGAATTTTGTTTAATTTGTAAGCCTAAAAAGAAATTAAGCTCACCCATCATGCTCATTTCAAATTCACTCCCCATTAGTTTAGCAAATTCTTTACTTAGCTTTTCAGAAGTTTCTCCAAAGATTATGTCATCCACATATATATGCACTACCAAAAGATATTTACCTTTTTCCTTCAAGAATAAAGTAATATCAATTTTACCTCTCTTGTAGACATGCTCAAGCAAGAATTTTGAAAGCCTTTCATACCATGCTCTTGGAGCTTGCTTGAGTACATACAGTGGTTTGTCAAGTTTGTACGCATGATCAAGATTCTTCTTGTTTTCAAACCTCGGAGGTTGCTTGACAAATACTTCTTCCTTTAGATAGCCATTCAGGAAGGCACTTTTGACATCCATTTTGTGAAGGGTGAATTCCATGTAAGCAACAAAGGCTATGAGGAGCCTGATTGCTTCAAACCTTGCCCCCGGAGCAAAAGTTTCATCGTAGTCTATGCTTTCCTCCTGACTATATCCTTGAACCACCAATCTTGCCTTGTTTTTTAACTGTCCCATCTTCATCAAGTTTGTTTTTGAAGACCCACTTTGTGCCAATCACTGATCTATCTAAGGGTCTTGGTACCAGATGCCAAATTTGACTCCTTTCAAATTGGTTGAGCTCATCTTGCATGGAATTTACCCTGTCTACATCCTGCAAAGCTTCAAAAATATTTTTAGGTTCAATCAAGGATAGAAAAGCATCAAAAGAACAAAGGTTATTCAAAGAAGATCTGGTTTTAATTCCAGATATTGGATCAATTATAATATTTTCAATGAGGTGAGAACTTTGATATCTATGTGGTTTTACAACCAACTGGTTATTTCTTGAAGATCCTACAATGCCTTGTTGTTGTGGAACAGGATTAGGGACAAGTTCCAACGAGGTTTGGAAATTAGCTTGTTGTTCAGTTCCCCCTGACATGTTGTCTGGGATGGATGAACATGTTCCTTCCTCCAGTGTTGCTCCAGTTTGGTCTGAGTTTCTGACCAGCGCAATTTCTTCATCTTCATATTCTTGTCTCTCAGAAAGAATGTTAGTTTCACCAAAAACCACATGCACACTTTCTTCAACACACATAGTTCTTTTGTTATAAACTTTATAAGCCTTACTATGTGAAGAATATTCCAAGAATACTCCCTCATCATTACTGGGATCAAACTTACCTAGGGAGTCCTTGCCATTGTGTGCACAAAGCACTTGCAACCAAAAGCCCTAAGGTGGGATATATTGGGCTTTCTCCCTTTAAGTAACTCATAGGGAGTCTTCTCTACAAGTGATCTAGTCATGCACCTATTTATGATATAGCATGCAGTATTATAGCTTCTGCCCAGAAGCTATGAGGTAGTTTACTAGAAAGAAGCATAGTCCTAGTCATATCTTAAAGTGTCTTATTCTTTCTTTCAACCACTCCATTTTGTTGTGGAGTTCTAAGGACAGAAAAGTTATGATCTATGCCATGCTCATCACAAAATTCAGCAAATTTAGCATTTTCAAATTCAGTGCCATGATCAGACCTAATTGATGCAAGTTGATTTCCTAATTGTTTTTGAATCTTTCTAACAAAAGAAGTGAACATGTCAAATGCTTCATCTTTAGATGTTAGAAACAATGTCCAGGTAAATCTAAAATAATCATCAACAAGCACCGTTATATATCTTTTACCACCTCTGCTTAATGTTCTCATAGGACCACATAGATCCATATGGACCAGTTCCATTGTCCTGGTAGTACTTACAATTTTCTTGCTTTTAAAGAAGGATCTTACCTGCTTCCACCTTGCACAAGCCTCACAAACTTTGTCTTTCTTGAACTTAAAGTTAGGGAGACTTATCACTCTTGGAGACTAATTTGTTGAGTTGACTTATACTTGCATGTCCAAGTCTTTTAAGCCAAAGGCGGGGATCACTGTCCAGCACACTCAAGCATGTTAATTCATTTTCTGACAGTGTGGACAGATTTATAATATAAATATTATTCACTATTTTTTCCTGCAAAACAATCTAGTTATTGATAATATTTATTACAAAACATTTTGTAGAAGTGAATGCTACCAGATTACCTCTGTCACACAGTTGTGACACACTAATTAAGCTATATTTCAAGCCATCTATCAAGTAAAATTTTCAATGGAACGTGTGTCATCCTTACCTACCTTACCAACACCAATGATTTCACATTTCTTTCCATTTCCAAAGGAGAAATTTCCTCCTTTGAGATTCTCAAGTGAAAGGAACTGTTCCTTGTTGCCAGTCATATGTTATGAGAAGCCACTATCCATGAACCATATTTGGCTACTTCCTTTCACTTAAACCTACAAAAGCAAATCAGGGGTTAGTCTTAGGAACCCAAACTAGTTTGGGTCCCTTTTTATAAGAAAAGGGATGAATTAAGTTCCTTTTAGCCCAATTGGGTAACCAATTTTTCCCTCGAACAAAACTTTTATTCTTTTGACTGGCCTGCTCTTTTGCATTCCATTCAAATTTGAAGTGACAAGTCTTACCACAGTGGGTACAGAGCTTGTTCTCACGAAGAGTGAGGTACTTTCTTTAGGGATCCCATTTAGGCAGTTGACTCCCAAAGCCAAGTCCTCTTCTGTTACTACTATGATTTTACTGTACCCATGTTAAAGCATCAGAGGATTTATTCCATTTGCATGTTCTATCTATTTCATGCTTAACCTTACTAAGTTCCTCCTTCAAAACTCTTATCTATTCATCTTTCTTATACAACTCATCCTTTAATTTGCCTATTTTCTTCTAAGATGAGTTGAGAGCAGTCAACTGTCTTCTTACTGGTTCCTAGCTTCAGTTTGAGATTTTCAGATTTTAACTCTATAAAATTTGTTTCAAATGGATGAACCTCGTTCTTCAGAGTAGTATTTTTACTCACATACTCACTTACTCTGATTTTCAGGTTTTTACACTTTGCTTTTGACATTACACACTCTTTAGACAATTGTTCCTTCTCCTTATTTATTACTTCAATATAGTCAAGTAATAATTCAGAGAGTTTCTCTTTGGATAAGAACTTGATCTTGTCTTTGAGATGGGGTATACTTACCTCTGATTCCTTATAAGATTCCTCATCTGATTCACTAGTTGCCATAAGTGCTTGTTCATTTCCATCTTCATCATCTGAACTTTCTCCCCAAGCAGCAACCATAGCTTTTGTTGATATTTTGTTATTCTTGGGATGAACATGTTCCTTCGTTCAGACCTTTCCCTTTTCCATTCAACTTCCCACTGAGGGCAGTTATTGAAGTGATGATCAGTTTTCCCACATTTGTAGCAGCACTCATTGGTGTTTTTTTCTAGTGACTTCACCCTTTGTAATTTCCACTTCTTGAGATGCCCTTTTTTCTCATAAGATAATTTTTTAATTCCTTGTTGATCATAGCCATTTCATATTCCTCCAGTTCTTCTCCCTCAGTGATTCTTAGTGCCAAACTTCTTTCCTTCTTGGGAGCGTCCATCTTCATTGTCTGTCTTCTAAGTTCATAGGCACTGAGATTTCCAATAAGCTCATCCAGTCTGAGAGTTGCCATGTTTTTGGAATCCTGAATTGCAGTAATCTTACTTTCCCAAGAGACTGGAAGAACCCTTGTCAAAATCTTCTCAACCTTGTCTTCTTCAAGAATCGTTCTTCCAAGATATTTTAGTTCATTTTTCAGAGTAGTGAACCTTGTGTACATTTCTTGGATGGTCTCTCCTTTCTTTCATGGAGAAATTTTCATATTGAGAATATAGTAGTGTACCTCTGGATCTTTTCACCTGAGAAGTTCCTTCATGATCCACTTGTAGAGTATCACATATCTCATTGACAGTGGTACATCTTTGAATTATGTTGTACTCATCTGGACCAAGTCCACACACAAGCCACTTCTTGGCCTTAGCATTCTTCTCCCACTTTCTTGAGTCCTCAACAGTGCAGTTAGCTCTTATATTTGGAACATCTACTACTTTGACAGTCTTCTTCATGGTGGCCAAGGGACCATCAGTAACTATGTCTCACAACTCATAGTCTTCACCAATTAAGTGATCTTTCATCCTGTTTTTCCACCAGGAGTAGTACTGGCCATTGAAGAGTGGTGGCCTAGTAGTTGATTGTCCTTCCTAGTTCTCAGGTGGTGCACTCATCTTGATCTTTTCCTAAGGTGTTAGCCTATTCAAGGATAACCTGCTCTGATACCAATTGATGTTCTAAACGTCAATACCACATAAGAAGAGGTGTCCAATTTTTGTGTGCACTATTTATAGAAGGACCAGGTTCTTCTATGTGTTCCAACTCCTACAGTTTGCGGAATAATAAAAACAAAAATTAAAGAACACATAGATTTTTACGTGGAAAACACCTGGCTCAAAAGGTGAAAAAACCACGACCTACTTCCCAGTAGGATTTTCCCAAACTCTTCACTAAATGAATGAGCCAAACAACATTTAGAAAGTTTGTATTTTGGAAGGTTTTCATAAATTTGGGTTTAAGTGTATTTTAATGTTATCCGTGTCCGTTTGGGATTCCGAGTCTGGGAATAGCTCTGTATGGTGATCCTGGTCTTAGGAGTGCATTCAGATATGGATTTGGAGGTCCGTGGGTCATTTTGTGGTCATTTGGCGAAAGTTTAAATTTGACGATTTTTGGAAAGTTTGAACGGAAGTGGACTTTTCGATATCATGGTAGGATTATGATTCCGGAAGTTAGAGTAGGTCTGTAATGTCAAATGCGACATGTGTGCAAAATTTGAGGTCAATCGGACGTGATTTTAAAGGTTTCCGCATCGAATGTAGATATTTGAAGTTCTAAAGTTCAATAAGCTTGAACTGGGGTGTGAATCATGTTTTTGACGTTGTTTTGAAGTGATTCGAGGCCTCGAGCATGTCTGTGTTATGTTTTGGGGCAGGTTGGTGTGATTGGACGGGGTCTTTTGGGCCCCGAGTGTGTTTCGGGATGGTATTGTGTAAATTTGAGCTGTTTTGGAACTACTGTAGGTGTCAAATTTTTGTGCACCTACTCGTGCTACCACAACCTAGAACTCAAAACGACCGATCGGGTTGGTACATTCTCTCCCACTTAAACATACATCCGTCCTCGAACGTGTTAGGAACTTCTCTAGACTTTTCTGAAATCACTATTTAACACCTCGTGCACCTACTCGTGCTACCACAACCTAGTCGAGCACATTAGCTCAAGCCATTCTGAAGATCCCCCCTTAGAGCCAAATTTTAACATCTGGAATCCTCTATCGGGCCTTCTTTCAACATACGAACACTGTATCAGTCACTAACACTGTACCAAAACATCATTGTATACCTGTTCCGAATTCACACCATGCACCGCATAATTCACATGACCATAATAACATCCTCCGATAACAATAATTTTAATTCCACGAATCTGATGCCCACAACGCACCTCATGACACATATAAGTCGTGTTCCAACTTTTGCGATGCTGCCTCGATGGACGAGATGTGTAGAAATTCATAATTAACTGTCGAGTCAACAAATCATCGAGTCTCTCCTCTTAACAAGAACCATTGCCTCACTATGAACCAAATGAAAATATTTTCTCTTTAATATGCTTCATATTAATCTGATCACACTGATCCCAGGTCCAATAATCTCGTCTCCCCCAGTACAAGCTGCTCAGGAAATAAACCACCTCAGACACTGCCAAAAGTCTCGTATGATGCCACAATTTGCCAACAAGCTACAAACTCGAATGTGATACATAAGGAAACGAACTCTAGAAAGAACTACTCAACCCATGTTACTAATTAAACAACCGAAAGGAAGTTATGAACCTTCCTCAGAAAGTGAGAAACAAAACACACAAGAATATATATGGGGAACTGTACTTAACATCACGATGTTGCGGCATGCAACCCGATCCACACATGATACCGTTATCGTGTGCAACCCGATCAAACCATGATACTCATGGAGGCATGCCACCTAATCCAAACAACATTTTCGTGGTGGTGTGCCACCCGATCCAACCAATGTACCCGTGGCAGCGTGCCACCTGATCCACAAATAATAGTCTATAAGGAAATACTTAGTGAGCTAGAATGCTCATACCTACGAATTGCCCGAATGTCGACCACATGCACGCCAAGTACATAATACCATCCCTGGGGAGACAGATAGTGTCGTACGCTACAAAACTCAAGCACGACTAAGGTGTAGTAAATGAGCTGCAGCTCGAGAGCCATCTTTTTCAAGTCGTCTCACAATCCACATGGCATAATAAAGTATTACATGGAATAGATAACGACAAAAATAACATCCGAAGCCCAATTACTCGTCCATAAGAGATTCTATGCTGAATGAACACACTCGTCCTGGTGTAGAGCACACATCCACATTTAGACCCATCAACGGACATCAAGACGATTTTGATCGTACCGTACTGGGATAATAATCTTTCAAGGATCCACAATAACTCCTTTCCATGACACATACGAATAGCTGTCAAATCTGGAAAAAACTCACACGATCCAAAACCCAAGCTCAGGCGCAAACTCTCGCATTTGCGATACTACCAAATTGATTTAATTCCTTAACAATCAAGTGGCTATCAGTCCACACATACACAAATCTTCCTGTGGGATACGCTCCCGTGACACTTCACTCCGGGAACAAAGTTTGTACCTCTAAACCACCAACCGTACTAATTCTATAAGCCCAGTCAAGAGTCCGTAAGTCAATACACAAAGCCTCTTACACATGACACTGACCTCAGGTGACACTAAAGACTATACCAGCTTACTCTAAACATCTGAATTCTTTCCTGCTCATCCGAGCTTGCGACATTCTTGTCAACCCCGAACCGCAACCTTGATCCTCAGCTTCCAATTCCCATGCCGCTTACTGTGCCTATCATGCCAATACACGAGGGTACAATAATTCCATCATAACTCATGAACCACTAATAGAAAAAACACCCCATCAATATAAACCTTTCACTTAACTTATTTCAGGAGAACCGCAACACGTGACTGAAATCCCATAACCATAGAAAATACAAACCACAAGTAGTGTTCTAAACCACCATATTACTCCCCAGATCCATCTAAACATAATAGGCCATTATAATCGAATGCCTTCAATTAACTCAAATCACGACAGCCGTCAAGTCTCGCACGTTCCACCACCAATCACCTGTATAACTTAACACGCAGAAGGAACTGATCATTGCCTGCACTATGCCGATTCAACCATTGCTAACCGGACCAACTTCTTCTGGACTTGCCTTGGAAATAATAATAGCTCCATCCAAAATAAAGCGAACTCAATCTGCACTCATCCTGAGTGACCACATTCACGAGACCATGTTGTCTCAAAACCCACAAACCATCTCATACCCTCCTTGAGCTCACATTCACATCTTCAATTGGTACACCCATTCTGATAAATCCTTTAGAATCCCAAATTATACTCCCATTCCTCCAAATGATGTATCACAGACCGATAATAACATAGAACACTCTAAGCCCCTTTCGTAATCCACTACAAAATCTAGATACTTAACCATACTGCGGACTCGAAATCCTTAGGCATCGGACTTTAATTTTGGACCCACTAGAACCATTGTTGAGAGTGACCCACTCAGACTTGTTCCCGAATATAGTAAAACTCCAAGTCTTTGCTAGCATGTGGACACCCTCGCAATGAATCACCCGGCTGAATCACTTTCCTTGTACATCACATCTGCATGAAGCATACACTCTGAGTCTTCCCGAATCCTGAACATGAAACAATAAGGCAAAATATAACACACATTCCCCAAATTCTTTGCTCAAATTACCACTAATGTTTTCTTTCCTTAGTCGTAATAACCCACCAATATGCCGATAACCAGAAACCTCATAAGTAGACAACCATGCAATCTAAGCGTAGACGGTGGGGCTATTCAGGGGTCCCCTCCATTATAATCGAGGCGACCGCGGCAAAGCCAAGGTCACCGTCGCTACATGACAGTCCAATATAGCGTGATGAGGTGACAACCAATCCATACCCAATATAATATCAAACTCAACCATATCTAGAAGATCTACTCTAGTCTCAAGACTCCTAACGATGACCACACACGAATGATTTAACGATCTACACAATAGCATCTCCCTCAGGTGTGGACACATACACAGGAGCACTAAAAGAATCACGAGACACAACCAAATATGAAGCAAAATAAGATGACACATAGGAGTAAGTGGAACCCGTATCAAATATAACTAAAGCATATCTACTGCAAACTGAAATAGTACCTCTGATAACGGCGTCAGATGACTCAGCCTCAGGCCTGGATGGAAAAGCATAGCATCGAGGATGGGCCCCACCACTCTGAACTACATCTCTAGGACGGCCCCTGGCTGGCTGGCCTCCACTTCTAATGGTCGGACAACCACCTCTGGCTGCCTGACGCCTACCTCTAGCAGGCTGAGCGGGCGGTGCAACACCCGGTGTTGTGACTATGGTATGAGAACCCTGATGTTGTGAATTGCTCGATGCACAAGGGAAAACCTAGCGATGTGCCTTAGATCACCACAAGTATAACAAGAGCTCAGCTGCTATGACTGTTAGCCATAAAACTGACCCTGTCAACCTAAGTAGCCACCCTGAAAACTCTAGAGAGGAGGTGCACTAATAGGAGCTGGTGGTGCACTGTAGGCTAGCTGATCAGAATAAGGCATATGAGGGCCACAACCACCTGTAGCACCGTGGGGTGCCTAGAGTGCTAAATGAAGCTGTCACACTCCAAAACCAAGGGACACGACCGGCACTCAACCAGGTAGCCCCAGTCAAGCGGACCTGGATTCCTTTTTCCCTCACACATATTACCCCGAAGTTTTCGATGTACATTATTCAATTATAATTAAGATGCATTCTCAATGTCCAAAATTATAGCATAGAATTCTGTCATTTCCAACATGTGATACAATATTTACAAAATATACAGAACACACATTTTTACCTTACGTGGTCTACAAGTCATACTGCCCAAAATACATAAATACATAACCCACATTTCCTGTCAACGGAGCCTCTAAGAGTACGAAGGAGTTATACATAAAACACTTGCCGGTAACAAGGCTCCGGCTATACCTTACACGAATACCAAATAAAAATCTGGAAGAAAAAGTGGCATGAACCACTCTGGGCCCCGAGAGGAGAGAGACTCACCAAAATAGCTGATAGGACGAAGAGGAGGCACTATTGTCGGTGTGCTGGAGTACCTGCTATAGAACCACCTACAATCATCACAAGAATGTAGTGCCCCCGGCAAAAGGGACGTCAGTACATTTGAATTTTACTGGTATGTATGAACAAACTTTACTCTAAGTAAACTCAATAATGCACAGGCAAGAGACAGACAGAGAGTCACACAATTACTACACAAGACATAGAAAGACACACAATGGAAGCTCCATAATTTTCACTTCATCATAATCACAATTTCAATTCCACTCTTGTCCCTTCTCACATTTCACCCTTATTTCTCCTGTTGCGGTGTGAAACCCGATCCTACCTGACAATTTGTTGCGGCGTGCAACCCGATCCCACCTGATAATTATTGCGGCATGCAACCCGATCCCACCTGACAATTATTGCGGCGTGCAACCCGATCCCACCTGACAATCACAATCACACCCTTATCACTTCTCACACATCACCCTTATCTCCCATGTTGCGGCGCGCAACCTGATCCCACCTGACAATCACAATCACACCCTTATCACTTCTCACACATCACCCTTATCTCCCATGTTGCGGCGCGCAACCTGATCCCACCTGACAATCACATCTCACATCAACGATGACAAATCACAGTTCAATCATAGAAAATTTCAGCAACAAGTATACATCTTCTTTACATAGCCTTTAGCATACACATTCATACTCTTGGATTCATTATCCTTCTAGCACCGTTTTTCATAGCATGGTAGTGTGGTGGTCAACTAAAGACAGACAAGTAATACACTTCTCACTTCAACATAATTCGGACAACCAGTTGCACATATTCATAACAATACACGTACCGTATGCTCGAACACCACAAGTGATTTTACAAAGATTAAAGTTAGCCATACATACCTGGAGTCGAGTTTCCCTTTTTAATTTCTATTGCAATTCACCGAACCGCCTAGCACTGTCAATCTAGTTCACAATGCAACATATTTACCTTAGAATTAGGAGTCTCGAATTCATTTGAGCATTTTATCAAACACTAAGTGATCCCTTAGATTGACTAAACCCCTTTTTAGTGAAAGATTACTCTACTTGCTTCCCTTTACTAGGTTATGGAAGATTATTCACATGCATGCAAGGTCCCAACTTTTCACCCTCAAGAACCAACCTATGTGTGTTTTATTCTTAGTTAAATCCCTGGAATTTGATAAAAGTAGGGTGAAGACTTACCTCTTGTGATGAAGAAGATGACTATTACTTGATAAACTTCCAAGCCCGGGTAGAGATGGAGGACCAATTTGGGGAAGATGAGGACTTCACCCTCTAGAACCCACTCTCACTTCTCTCTATTTTTGTTCAGAAAACTTGTTAAAATGAAAGGGGGCATAAATGAAACTGGGGTCGGGTATAAAAATTTAGAAAATTAAAAGACTGTGTCGAATATGCGGTCAGGAATGCGACCGCATTCCTGACATGCGGTCCGCATATTGGACCGCAGAATGCCCCCTAGGTGAGCCAAATTTTGAAAACATTCTGCCCGGGTATGCGACCATTATGCAGTCCACATACACGTTATGCGATCGCATTATGCGTCGCATAACACCCCTTCAGTTGGGTAGTGATCTGCCCGTGTATGCGACCACTATGCGGTCCACATACACGTTATGCGATCGCATAGTGCGTTGCATAACACCCAATTTCTGGAAAAATTAAGTTCTTTAAAATCCCGGGGTTTTTTTACAAAATCAAGGTCCATTTTAAGAATTTCCACAGAGATAACAACTCGGGGACTTATTCGGGCATTATTTTAAGCAAGCAATTTTTATGGGTCTTTACAGAAACGGCCTAGGAGGATGACCTCTACTAAAAGTACCGGTGCCTCCAGATGAGGCACAGCTGAACCCATCAGAATAACGAGGTGTATTTTCAAACCCTGACCTCCCTGAGCAAGAACCACCTCGACTGCCTGGCGACATTGGCAGCCTCCTGAAAAGAAATATCACTCCTAGTCTCCTTAGCTATCTGCAATCTGATAGGCTAAGCAAGTCCCTTAATAAACCTCCTCACCCTCTCTTTCTCTCGGTAGGAAGTAGAAGAATATCATGACAGGAAAATCCACAAAACGGTTTTCATACTGAGTAACAATCATACTACCCCATCTATCCAGGTTTTGCTGTCGTTCCTGCTCCTCACTCTATGGTTGTTGTTCCTCCTCCCATACCTGTTATTTCTTCAGTTTATTTTCCATCCATCTCTATCGAAGTGCCCACAGCTTCTTTAGCTTCCGGTCCCTCTCTCTTTTCCGTTGTCCCTTCCGTCCCTACTTTCGTGCCTTCTGTTATAGAAGAAGGGTCTTCCAGCAGGGATATGAGAAGAGTTACAATTGAGGTTCCAGCCGGTGGAAGCCTCTTCAAGAAGACTGGTGAGCCAGAGGTATGGCTTAAGCCTTTAATTGGCTCTGAGGAGAGGGCCAAGCTTGATAGCCACGCAACTCTTACTTGGTCCAATGAGGTGGTGCACAACTCCTTAAAGGTATGTACTTTGGAAGAACTTTTGCACACATGTTGTTCTTTAATTAACAGCTTAACACATTTGATTGTTTTACTGTTTTTTCAGACGCACCTTATTGGTTTGGAGCTTATGAAGAGAGTTTCCAATTATGAAAATGAGTTGAAGGTGTTCTGTGGGCTCGATGATATTAAAGCACAGTACGATAGTCTTCGAATAGAGATGGGAGCTCTAGAGGATGAGAGAGATACATTGAGGGAGAAATTGAAGGTTGTTAAGGCAGAGCTGGCAGTAGAGAAAGCTTCTTTCAGCCAGGTCAATAAGGATAAAGATGTTCTTGAATCTTCATTTGCTGAACAACTTTCAAAAACTACGGAGGAAATTCGGCACCTAAAGCACATGTTGGGGGAGAAAGAGAAATATTCTGGTGAACTTGTGCGTAATCTCTCCCAGGTTTAAGAGGATCTCCGTGAAGCTCAAATGAAGGTTCAGACTTTGGAGGAATCAATTGCCTCTCTAAAGGTTGCCTTGGAAGCCATTGATACTGAGAATGATAATTTGAAGGGCGAGATTCAGGCTTGGTCAAGGGACTACGGTGACCTTGAAGAATCAACGACTGCTGACGTGAGTAGGGCATATATGAGTGCTCTCCATGATACATTGTTGGAAATGAGTCGAGAAGGCTTTGACCTTGATGCTGAAATTGCAAAATCTAGGGAAGCTATGGAGAAGACTCAGCAAGGTTTTGATCTCTCTCCAGCTGATGAAGCCTAGGAAGAAGCGGACGATTCTTCAGAAGAAGCTGGTTCTCCTCCTCCTCCTAGAGAATGAAGACTTTTAGTCACCCTTGTTTTTTTTTTTTTTTTATTGGATTGGTGTAATTACTCCCAGCTCCATCGGGAGTAAATTTGAAACTTCTAATGTCCCCAATTGACAATTTAGGGGCAAAAAATGTATATATATCTATACGGCTAAGTACTAGTTTAGTACTTAGTTTTTAACTTAGCCGCTTTTATATCAATATTTTTGAGACTTTTTGTTATGAGTTTGAGCCTTACTCTTTACTTTTTGTCTATTGCTTTGTGTTGCTTTTGTGAGGTTTCTGTTTGTACCTCTAAGCTTTCTTTGCATAAAGATGCGTGCTTTACTTTGAACCCTTTTATGATGGGTGTAGTATAAGCTTTTTAGCCTCTGTTTATAAGAGGCTTTGTTTATGAATTAGGGCCCTTTTAATGTTTTAATGAAGAAGACGTCTCAACTTCATTGAAAATGCAATAGAGTGATAGGAATTTTTCACATGTTTAAGAATGTTTTTGTGAGAGGTTTTTGCTTGAACTTTCACAACATTTTACATGTGTTATGTTTGTCATCTAAAACTCATGTTGCAACTGTTTTGTTTTAACAGATTTGATAATCACTTGTATTTCGTAACTGTTTTTAGTAGATAACAGTTTTTTCGAGTTAATACAAGGAAGTAACTGTTTTTCATTAGTAACAGTTTTTGTAAGTATTGGGTTTTTCCCATGACTGTTTTATTTGCAACAGTTGTAAGTACGAGAGAAATGTATTGTAATCCGTAACTGTTTTATTTGATAACAGTTTTGAGAATATATACAAGGGTTTTGATCTTTCATCCGTAACTGTTTTATTTGAATAACAGTTTTTTATTTGAGTACAAAGATTTCATAACTGTTTTGATTACAACAGTTTTGGCTAAGTACAATGATGATGATCTTCTATCCCTAACTATTTTTGGTGTAACAGTTTTTTTTGTATAAGAGATGTACATTTCTTCTTCGTAGCTAATATTTTTCCTTCTAANGTTTTCAGTTCTTTTGCTCGTATCACTTGACTTGTTAGGTGAATGGTTATTTTAGGCTCGAGCATTCTGACTTCTGGTAGTCTTTTGCTTCATTTTGACCTTCCATATTATATAGTCCCCCAAGTGTTTGAGCGTTGAAGAATGAGATCTCGAGCACTTGATTATTCCTTCTTTGTGTTCCTTTCCTTGAAAAAGGAAAACATTCCAGACTCGAAGGTATATACTTTTTTTTAGATGATGACTGCTTAACCCTTTAAAATATCCATCAGAAAGTGTAACCCTAGACCGGGAATTGTGTTATTTCCTTGTGTCTTTGAAGGTTTAATGTCATCATCTGGTGATGGGTTAGCGTTTTGCCTATCATCTAAAAAGTTAGTAAAGTTTAAATATTCAAAGATAAAATCGATCATGCGATACCTGACCGGGGGTAGTTCTTTTCCTTAGAAGTAGTACCGAATGAGTGATGCCCACGGGGCTTATGAAGAGTGACTGTGAGGATGCCTGATGGGCAG
>MDKH01220775.1:0-17550 GCA_005239495.1 Nicotiana undulata
CCCTCATTCTCTCTCAAGCTCTCTGCCTAACTATGGCTTCCTGCTCGCCGGCTGCTTGCTCGCCGGTAACAATGGTGGTTCTCACCACCACCCCTAGCCTCTATGCCCCCCCCCATGTCGGATTCTCTCCATCTCTGAGGTCCTCAAGGGACCAGTGGCTGTTCTCTCACACCCATGGCCTGCGCTCACCGTTCTCAGGCCACCTTGGCCCGTTTGAGTAAGATCTTTCTATTTTTCCGGCTAAACCTATGGCTTCTAAGACTGAATTGCTCTATCTCTGGGTTGTTCTTCTCCGAAACCCTAATTTTATCTCTTGAATCTGTAGATCTATAACAGATCTGAGAGTATTTTGAGTTATTCTACTGTTTTCCATGAGAATCTTTCTGATTTTTCAAAAACGTCTTTTCGTCTTCATAACTAGGGTTTCTTAACTCCTTTTCAAAATGACATTTTCTCTGATTTTAAGTGTTATTCTATAATCTTCACTATGTTTAAACGGTTTACTTAGGTTTTCCCCTTTTACCTGATTAACTATGTTAAAAACCTTAATTCTTTTGGTTTTAATTATGGGTTCTGAGACTGTCTTTGCTTATTTGTTCGTTTGATTTGTATGTATCACTGTTTCTCATGAACATGTTTGAGTTTCTGTGGTTTTTACTCTATTAAGCTTATTAGGGTTTTTGATTCGTTTCTCCCTTCCTATACTGTGTTTATTTCGCTTATTCACAGAAATTTTATAGTAATTTCCTTTAATCAGTACTATTTTTGAATCCTTGATTTCCTGTAATTGATACTCTTTTACTGATTGATACCCTTTACTGATTTCCGACTTCTAAATCATTTTCTTACCCTATTATGTGTTTGACTACCATATGTACTGGTTCTTAACATTTTTTTCTTATTTAAGATTTTCTAAACCTAGCCTAATTATCTGCTCTATACTTGCACTGTTTGAAATTATTTCCTTATTTATGCTCCAGTTACATATATAACCTCTTTCCTTATTTGTTACCTACTACTTACACTGATTTTACTCTAGCTGATTCTGAGTTCCATAATTTACTATGCAATTGTGATTCTTAGCTTATTTGACCTAACCTTAAATCTACTATATATATGCACTCTCATTGACACACACAGACACGAACTCACATTAGTTCAAACTCTCTCTCAGACTCAAAACTCTTCTGCTTTCTTTTGGCTACTTGCTACTGCTACTAAATTAGCCGGCTGCTGGCCAAGGATAATTATTTTGCTTTCCTGTTCTTCACTTTGTGTTTACTCTCCTTACAGGTATGTTCTTATTTTTAAATTCAAGTTCTCAAGTCAATGTGTTTCCTACTTCTTCAGTTTATCATTTTCCCTAATCTGTTTCTATCTATGGTTCTGCTGTTCAACATATAGTTGACTTGTTTACATTATTGCTTCATCTAGCATGTTAGTGATGTCCTACCCCTCTTAGAATCATCATTCTTATGAATAAGTCACTTCCTTTGTGGTG
Organism: Nicotiana undulata; assembly: GCA_005239495.1. NCBI lineage: Eukaryota > Viridiplantae > Streptophyta > Magnoliopsida > Solanales > Solanaceae > Nicotiana > Nicotiana undulata. Next base: position 1,502 of record MDKH01220775.1, read on the forward strand.
TGTTTCAAACTGACTATGTTCTGTCTATGCATGTTTGAATGGTTAACTGATTGATTCCTCTAGTTTCTGGTACAAACCTGTTTTGTAAGCAATTTGCTATTCAGAATTGTTCTGATTATATGCCCAAATCTATTTGATACCACTATGTCTTCTATTATTCATAATCATATACTATTTTTACACCATTAGTTATCCCCAACCCCACTGGCTCCCTAAGCACTTCTGACTCTATGCAACCATTAGCGTCCCTGAAACCTATGACCTATTGACTTGAAACTTCTATGGATCAGAATTGCTAATGGTTTCAGGGACAACTCTGATGCATTGGATCTGGCTCTTCCACACTGCACTTACTCAGTTCTGGTTATGAAATATGGGTGTGAGCACTGCCCGGGATCCATTGAGGCCCTTAGGGAACTCTGACACACCCGGACATGAAAAAGGCTATGAAATCTGGTCCTGCTTCAGGCTCCCTATAGTATAACTTCTTCTTTCCTTTATCTATTTATGTAATTCATTCAGCTGGTCTGTAATAATTATTGTAAACGAATATTGGGGATGGCTAGTGAAATGGGGAGGGTAGCTATATTTTTCTATCAATATCATTGGGGTAGAAAGCATGTCATAGGATTTACATTATTTATACATGCATTAGAATACCTGCTTTAGGACCAATACATTCAAATCATGTCATGCATTAGATATCATGCTCTTAGGTTTCACGTATACTGCTTCAACATCTCATTTGACGCTAATACATGTTTATCACTTAGAAATCCCGCTCCCAGGTTAATAAACAGCATTAACATAAAAGCTGCTACTCATGCGCATTCAAAATCATGTCCTAACAATTCTGTAATTCTTTTGTGCATTTAAAGATCATGCTTTACAGATTCTTTTAATTTAAAGATCATTGTCCTAAAACTGTCGTTTCTGTGCATTTAGAAATCATGTATTAGGCACTCTGTTTGCATTTGCTTAAGCCACGCCTAGTTTAAACTACTGATTCAGGAAAGAGGTATAAAACAACTTCATATTTGATTACCCTGTTTTAAATAAAACTGGTAATAATTCTTGTATTCTCAGACTTACAACACCTAGAACAACATGCTTTTAGGCAAAAAACAACTCTTGAACTGTTAATGATTCTGCAACTATTGTGCATGATCCCACGCCTAGGCAAGCCTTAGGTAAATAATCTGTGTAAAATTCGAGAACTATTTTCGTATGTGTTTACTTCTTAATGACTTGCAGGTTTAAAATCAGTAGGCAAACTGATTAGGACCTTACTGTCGAGTTTATAAAAAATAAAGTTGCATATTTTCTGTGCATTGACATCCACTTAGATATCCTGTTTAGGTCTTTTCTCTAATAAAAATTGCCTCTTGTTGTGTTTGAGACGTGCTGCTTATGTGCCTTATTTGTGGAGGTAAATCTAGGCTTCTCAACTGCTTCTTTCTACATTTATCTGTTAAGTCCTATGTGTTCTTTCCCGTCGCCTAGAATTTTCGCCTTTTAAAAACCATAGGGGTTTGTCTAGAACTACCTGTACTTAGAGGTCCTAAACTCCTCCAGGACCATTAAGAAGGGACGAGTAGCAGCACACATAGAGATTGCTAAATAAACTCGCTTAATAATCGCTAAGGGGTGGGGTAAAAGGGTAGATATGCATATGATGACCAATGCGCTAATGCAATGTGTAGCCCCTCATTGAGGAGTGATTACCAAGCATTGCATCGATGTGATCCCATAGGATAAACAACTTAGGACCCCATATCCCTTACACATGTATGTCTAGATCCTAAATCTTTTAAACCTTGTATATGTTTAGACTATAAATGTAACGACCCGACCGGTCGTTTTGAGATCCAGCGCGTCTTTCAGCAGTTAGGAGTCACGAACAGCTTCATTTTCGGTATATTGACTTGTGCATATGGTCGGAATTGAAATTCAGGAAGATCGGAGTTGAATTTAAAGGAAAATTCTCATTTCAGAAGTCTTAAGTTGAAGAAATCGAGTAAGGCTGGGATTTTGAGTAAACGACCTCGGAATCAGGATCCGAAGGTTCCAGCAGGTTCGTATGATGATTTCGGACTTGGGAGTATGTCCGAAACGGGTTTTGGATAACCCGAGAGCAGTTCAGCGTATATTGTGGAAAGTCAGTATTTTAAGGAAATTTCCTAAGTTTGACTTGAAGTACATTTCAATGATACTGATGTCCGTTTGGGATTCCGAGTCTAGGAATAGCTCCGCATGGTGATTCTGGAGTTGGGAGCGCGATCGGAAGTGAATTCGGACATTCAGAAGTCAATTTAAGGTCATTTAGCTAAAGATAGAAAACTAAAGGTTTTTGAAGAATTCGACCGGAAATGGAAATTTTGATATCGGGGTTGGAATGTGATTTCGGAAGTTGCAACAGGTCCGTAATGTCGAATATGACTTGCCTGCAAAATTTGAGGTCAATCGGACGTGGTTTGATAGGTTTCGGCATCAAATGTGGAAGTTGGAATTTTCAAAGTTCATAAAGTTGAATTTTAGTGAGATTCATGATTTTGGCGTTGTTCGATGTGATTTGAAGCTTCAAACAAGTTCGTGGGATGTTGTGGGACTGAGTCGTGCGATTGGACGGGGTCTCGGGGGTCTCGGGTGTGTTTCGGGATGGTTTCGAGCCATTTTTCTCTACTTTGTTGTTGTTGTCATCTGATGTTTCTGGTGTGCTGTGCGATCGCATCCCTTGTAGTGCGATCGCGGAGGAGAAAATGGGAGGAGTGATTTTTGGTCTGTGCGATCGCAAGGAGGAAGGTGCGATCGCGGAGAAGGATTTGGAGGGAGCTGGAAAAAGGCCTGTGAGATCGCAGGCAAGCTTGTGCGATCGCATAGAAGAAATGCTCTGTTGCACTGACTCGACTTCGGAGGCTCATATCTCACAATATATAAGGCATTTTGAGGTGATGTAAAATGAAAGTTGTATCCCTTTGTGTCTAGTTTCTATAGATGTAAACCATTTGGCATTTGGATTTGTGTACAAAACGATATGGCTGTTACACTACAGGGTGTCCGGGAAGATGAAGAAGCAATTTGTGTTGCACAGGGCTGACGTTGGCAGCTTATATCTAGAAATATATAAGGATTTGGGAGATGACCAACAAATGTAAGTTATAGATATTGAAGTCTAGTTTTCAGAACATTAAACCATTTGTCATTTGGAGTTTGGTGCAAACAGTTATGACTATTCTACTAGAGGTTGTCCGGGAGGCTGGGCATTTGTTCTCCGCGATCGCGAAGCTCTTTCCGCGATCGCAAAGAGCAAATTTTGGGCTGGAAAATTGTACTCCGCAATCGCAAAGCATTTTCCGCGATCGCACTGAGTAAATACCTGGGCAAAATATTTTAAAAATGGGAGTTTGGCCATTTCATCAATTCCTTCACTTGGTTGGGGCGATTTTGGAGGATTCCAAAGGGTGATTTTCATCAAGCATCAAGAGGTAAGTGATTCCTTATCATTTCCAAGTTAATTCAATGTTTATACATGGGATTAAACATGAAAAATTTGTGGAAAAATTAGTATTTTGAAAAAAACCTAGAAATTTAGAAATTTGGATTTTGGCCACGAATTGAGCATGAATAATTGAGTAAAATGTGTAATTGAATTAGTAGAGCTTCGGGTAGTGTTTTTATTCAAGAAATTTCGAGGTCCGGGCACGTGGTCCTGAGGGTATTTTGGTCATTTCATTGAGTTGGGCTGAGGAACTTTGTAATTTGAATTGGTTATGATCTATTGAGTATATTTTCATTGAATTATCGTTATTTGGATAGTTTGGGAGCGTGCGCATCCATTTTTAGTCGTCGTAGAGGCTTGGAAGCCGGTGATGAATCTTCGGAGCGAGGTGAGTCTCCTTTCTAACCTTGTAAGAGGGAATTGTCCCCTTAGGTGTTCTACATGCTATATGTAATTGTTTGCTGGGGCTACGTACGTACCAAGTGACGAGAGTCCGTACGTAGCGGCTACTATTGTTATGTCCGGGTAGTTAGGCCCCACATCATGCCCTGTATACTTCTTGTAATGAATTATATGTATGTTATAATATCCTGTTATGTGGTTTTGTTTCTCTGAGATTTATGGATTTTAAAATAATATGGAAGGAAAATTGTTTTCACGGAAAAATATTATGAAATGAATTGACTTACGGGAAGTAATATGAAAGAAATTATTTATGGAAAGTATTATGAAAGGAAAAGAAATGACTTATAAGTTTTGTACTCATGTAAGATATTATTGTTTTTCTGAGCTTTCATTTACTTAAATGATGGGAAAGGATTGTGGTGAAATGAACTTTACATTTTTTGTGCGCATGTTGTCGCTTCGTAAATTAACATCCCGCGAGCGATATGTAACTTCCTTCACTCTTATGGGAGCGGGCCGTACGCCACGGCGGATTTATAGTGCACTCTTGGTACGGGGCGGTCGATCCCCGGCAGTGCACATGAAACTAATTAAGAATGCACTCTTGGTACGGGCCGGTCGATTCCCGGCAGTGCATGGACGAAGTTATGCTATGATATGATATGATTACATTGATACACTCTTGGTACGGGCCGTTCGATCCCCGGCAGTGCGTAGGCATGATTATTGGTAAGCATGCACTCTTGGTACGGGCCAGTCGATCCCCGGCAGTGCATAGTTGTTCTTGATATGATTACATTGTAAGCATGCACTCTTGGTACGGGCCGATCGATCCCCGGCAGTGCATAGCTATTCTTCCTTATGACTCCGACCGGTTGTCTTACTCCTGTGTGTGCATGACTGTTTGGTACCGTTTTCCTGATTTATGATTTGACAGATGTTTGCGGAAAAGAGACAGGTGAGTTGTTACTGCTTTCAATATTTACTTGGAAACTCTGTATTCTCTTCACAATTGTGGTGCACTATTTACATGTCTACTGCTCTCCTTATATCCTGTTTTATACTATTACTGTTGGACCTTAGTGAGTATCGAGTCGACCTCTCGTCACTACTTCTTCGAGATTAGACATGATACTCACTGGGTACATATATATGTATATGTACTCATGCTACACTTTCTGTGCATTTTGTTGCACAGGTACCCTCATAGTGCAGTGATTGATTCGGAGACTTACTCAGGTTGCATTGTTCCGTGGCGTTACGCAGCTGGCAGAGTCTCCCTTCTATGTCCCTAAGCTTTTGTCTTTATTACCTTTGTCCAATTTAAATTCTCGGACAAGAGTTGTATAATTGTATAAATTCTTAGACATTGCTCATGTACTTGTGTCACCGGGTTCTGGGAAAGTGTTGGTATTTCTTGTACTTCATTTAGTGGATTATCCGCCGTATTTAGTTTACGAGCATTTGCTTTATTATTTGATTATAAATGCAGAAAAAGACATGATTTTGAAAGTGTAAGCAGGAAGTTGTTTGAACTGGTTCGGGGATTGGCTTGCCTGACAGTGTGTCCGGCGCCATCACAACCCATAGGTTTTGGGTCGTGACAATAAATCTTTTAAACCTTATTACATATGTGTGCTTAGACTACGAATCTTTCCAAACCACTATTCACAAAGCTTGTTTGGTCGGGAACCACAGTTGTGGACTTTGAGGGGTGCCTAACACCTTCCCCTTTGAGTTATTTCAAGCCCTTACCCAATCTCTAGTTATTCAATTAGTGTTATTATGACCCTTAATAGGTGCCCTAACGCACCTTAATTCGTTAGGTGGAGACTCTTCAAATCCTTACATCCCTTATCCCAAAAGGAAACGAGTTGTCCTAACAATGTCGAATAGCCTGACTGATCCTAGGCTTTTACCATTTCAAACTGCTTTGTGAATTTGTCTTTACTAATATCTGCACCATTTTCCGTTCCCTTTATGTGAAATTTAATTGTTTATTTCTTTCAAGTATTTTATTCTTTCCCAAAATCAAAACTGACATGTTTTCTTTGTTTCCGTTTGTAACCGCTTTAAATTATAACTGTTGCATTTACCGCTTTTATAACGTGCAAATACATGACAACATGCTTTTATTGATTATTTATTGTTGCATAATCATGCTCAATATGCTATTCCACTTGTGCCTATACAAATCCTATAGCAATGCTTGATGAGTGGTTGCGCTCTTCCTTTTATATCACCCTTAAATTCAGAAAGGCTTATTTGCGGTAAAACCAGTCTATCAGCGGTGCAGTCGATGGTTCTGTGCCTTCCCCCTTGAGTTGTCTACTCAAGGGTACCAGTCTAAAACCCCATAGAAACCTTATCATGTTGTACTGTGCATGCATCATGGTCAAACCTAGCCGGGTTAATGTGTCGTCCGCACAATAACCCTTTAAGACAGCCTTATCCAAAAGTCCATCGGGATTTTCATAATCCCAATGGACCTCACATTCTGTGCATTTATTTGGAGAACTAAATGCTTGTATGCTAATCATGAGTGTTTAAATGGTCGAGTCTGGCGGGGGTAAGGGCCTAACCATTTTTGTCTTGCAGAAATATGAGGCACGAGGTCCCCAGATTCGGTATGGTCAGTAATATCCCTCCAATGCTCCTGAACTATTGGGAGTATCTTCACTCTAGTGACAAGAAACATGTCCAGAAATACCTGGGAAATTTACCATCTCTCCTAAACATCCAACCCAATAACATGCTAATTGAAGCCGCCACCTTATTTTGGGATAGCGAAAGAGCTGTATTCCGCTTTGGGAATATTGAGATTACACCGCTTCTAGAGGAGATAGGAGGACTAGATGGGTTAGTCTGGGAAACCCTTGGGGTGTTGGTACCTAAGAAATGCACAGGCAAAGGTTTTCTGAAAATGATGGATTTAAAGAAGAACGCTGAATTATAGTGATGGAAACAGTCGTACATACCCTTCGAGTACTTTTACGAAAGGTACGGTCACAACAAATCATACCGTACCTATCACGACGAGTTTGCCATCACATCTCTAGGTCATATCCATTGCAGGGTATTCATATTCATTGTTTGCTTCTTGGGATTGATTGTGTTCCCCAACAAAAAAGGAAAGGGTTCACACTAAGTTAGCCATGGTAACCAAAGCCTTGATGGAAGGGATTGATGGGCAAGCCTTCAGCATTGTCCCCATAATCATATCTGACATTTACCGTGTCACGATCCAAATTCTAATTTAGGTCGCGATGGCACCCAACAGCGGGGTTAGGCAAGCCAATATGAATTACACTAGGTGTTACCCTTCTCAGTTGATTAAACAAGTCAACATTTACCAGTTTTAAACAGTTAAACATGATGATAGCCTGACATGAAAATAAAATCATAACAGTATATGGACAAAATAAAGCATACGCACGGATATACATCCCAAAACCCAAAATATTCACTACGTGTGTGCCAGGACTAGTGTCACGAGTGTCAGGGGCAACTAGCGGAATATACAAGCTACATATATATATATATATACAAATCCACAGTCTGGATGAAATTGACAGGGGAAATAACAAAGGAACTTCAGGGTGCTGCTAGGAGGTCGCCAGGAAGAGCAGCTCATCGTGAAGTCTAATCACACCAATCAGTATCTAGCACCGGCATGATAATCAGATGTACCAGCCTCCGGACCTGTACAATCAAGTACAGAAGAAGAAGAAGAAGTGCAGCATGAGTACATAAATAAATATGTACCCAATGAGTATCCCGTCTAAACTCGAAGGAGTAGTGACGAGAGGTCGACTAGATACTCACTAAGGTCCAGCAATATAATATAAAAAGAGATATGGCAAAAGCAGTAGGCATGTGAAGCAGAAATCAACAAGTACATAGGCAAATAATGTAATCCAAGTAACAGCTGAAAATGAACTGCAAGTGCCAAACCTCCATATACACAATACCTGTCAACCCCACTATGTGCGACTCAGACCAAAGTGATAATGCCATACCAGAATAAGACAACCGGCCAGAGTCATAAGGGTGGTCATAAGGACTGAGTTCATAAGCTACCCACGATCGCGAATCATACCTGCAACTCGTGTGCTGACTCGATAATGCAAAGCTCCCCACGATCGCGAATCTTACCTGCGACTCGTGTGCTGACTCGATAATCATAAGCTACCCACGATCGCGAATCTTACCTGCGACTCGTGTGCTGGCTCGATAATGATAAGCTACCCACGATCGCGAATCTTACCTGCGACTCGTATGCTGACTCGATAATGATAAGCTCCCCACGATCGCGGATCTTACCTGCGACTCGTGTGCTGACTCGATAATGATAAATACATATTCATATATATATATATATATAGGTTTATATGTGCACCGACTCAACAGTGAACCCAACAGGACCGTGCCAATACCACTGTATCCAACTGGGATTGAAATCATAATATTTCACCTTTCCATGTCATCTCAACAACAATCAAAACCTGCAATACATACAAGGTATAAATAAGGCACATATAGGCATGCTCGTGAATCCTAAAGCTACCCGACATAGCAATATAGTCGCCACGTACGGACTCTCGTCACTTGGTACGTACGCGGCCCCCACAACATGTACACATAACAAATAAGGAACCTATGGGGACGTTTCCCCCTTACGAGGTTGGAAAGTAGACTCACCTTGTGACGAAATCACCCCTCGGATCAAGGATGCGCCCGAATCTCCGAAATCTACCCTCGACGGTTCGCAACTAGCCAAATATAGCGTAATTGAATCAATTTAAGTTCAAAGAAGAAGAATCAACCAATAAAACCAAAATTAGGCATTCTTGAAGAATTTTGGAATTTCAACCCCAGGCCCACGCGCCCGAATTTCGAAAACTCTCGAAGGAATCACTTACCCGAAGCCTAAGGATCATAATTACATGATTTATACATGAATTCATGGCTTAGAACGAATATTCACTAATTCTCCCGTAAGCCCTAATTTACTACCAAACTTTAAGAATTGATGATTTAGAAGAGAGAATTAGCTAGGAAATGATGTTGAAACTTAGTAAAACCGTGGAATTTACTTACCTCAATAACAATGGTGGAAAGTTCCTTGAAAATCTCTCTAAAGACTTGAGGAGGAAGATAAAAATGGAGGAAATAGGCTAAATCCCGTATTTAATAAAACTTCCCAGTTATTCCTTCACTGCGATCGCGACAAAGGGCCAGCGATCGCGAAGGTCAACTGGCCAGACCTCTACGATCGCGGCAGAGGTCCTGCGATCGCGAAGAACAACTGCCCCCGGCCCCGACTTGACACTATGCGATCACGAAGGCATGGAACCCAGCCTTCCGCGATCGCGAAGACTGGGATGCGACCGCGAAGGCCAAGGACCCAACCTTTCGCGATCGCGAAGAGGAAGCTGCGATCGCGAAGAAAAATCAACAGCCCAACCAAGTTCCTTCTCCGCGATCGCGACCCACTTTCTGCGATCGCGAAGAAGGAAACCAGACAGCAAAAATCTGGTTTTTCCAACTTAGCTCTCGGGGGTCCAAAACTCACCTGAGCCCCTCGGGACCCCGTCCAAAGGCATCGGCAAGTCTGTATTCATGATACGGACTCGCTCAAACTTCCGGAACATGAAAAACAACAACGAAACTCAGAATTCAACCCCAAAACCAAATTGAATCAAGCTTAAGAACTTAAGATTCTAGAATTCACTTCAATGCACAGAACATGCCTATACTACTCGGAATGGCTTCAAATTTTACAGACAAGTCATAAATGACATAACGGAACTATTCCCGATCTTGAAATTCGTTCGGACCTCGATAGCATAAAATCACGTCCCAGACCAAATTTCGAACTTAAGGAAATCCTGATTTCCATTTCGGGCACCAAAATGCTCCCGGGTCCTCAAAAACCCGAGCTGAACATACGCCCAAGCCCGAAATCATCATAAGGAGCTACTGGAGCTGTCAGAACTCGATTCCAAGGTCATTTGCTCAAAATGTTGACCGAAGTCAAACTTGGACAAATAAGCCAACCTTAATGAACCAAGTGCTCCCAAATCACTCAAACCATTCCCGAATCCCGAGCCACCCGTCCCCGCAAGTCATAAGGAACGAATAGCCGCTATGGGAGGTTTCATTTAAGGGAACGGGATCCTACTACGTAAAATGACCGGTCTGGTCGTTCCATACCGAGTCCTAGAACATTGTCAAAGAGAAGCTAAGCATTTTGAGGGTTGCAGTCTGTTACTACAAGTGTGGATCTAACAACATCTCCAAAAGGGTTGATACCACCAAGAACTTATGCGAAGGGCCTGGAACGATCACATTGCTTTCCATCACCCCAAGCGGATGAAATATATTCCAGACAGATTTGCTCAGCCAGAGACTGCCAAGGAATGGGTAGAATTCTTTGATAACCTAATTGAGGAGAAGGTACAGTGGATGTTAGAGTTGTTCCCAATGGACGAATTCATCATCAGGTCCAGGGATGCACCACACCTGGTACTGATTGGATTGAGAGGTATATATCCTTACGTTCCTCTCCGAGTCATGAGACAAGAAGGCAGAAAGCAAGTTGTGTCAAGGATTGACAAGATGAGCCATTTCCGAGCTGACTTCCAGGATGATGATGTTCCTTACAAGTGCCAAGCCCAACACACGTGGCACTGCAAAATCATCTTGGAAAAGGATACTATTGAACTAGACGGATACCATGCTGGGTGTGCACCTCTTTATCCATGATGGCTGGAAGACGACCTACATGGGACGGTGAGGCCAAGAATTAGCTGAGGTAATAGAATCATAGATGAAGACGCTGAGACTCAGGTCAAAAACAACCGGCTGCGCAAAAGGGTCCATGATTCCGAAAATGAGCACCGGGAGATACATGAAGCCAACAAAAGGTTGATCGAGGAATGGAGGGACATGGCTATTCGTTCCAACAAGAAGCTGGAATATTTGGAGCGAGGCATAGTTGAGCTGGAAGGTAAAATCATCAAGAGGGTCGAAGACTGTCAGAAAGTCGAGGGAAATGAATGAGGACACCTGGCCAGAGCATACCTACTACTGGGACTGCGCGAGCTAGGGAATTTGTTCGATGGGATCAAGGATGCCGAATCTGGGGAAGGTCCTTCTGGGACCAAGTAGGACAGGTTTTCCTTTTCATTGCTTTTATCGATGTAATAAGGCCAAGTGTCATTAGTGACTTTATTTCCTGCATATTATTTTAGTGTCGTTTTAGATTCGGCTGTTTTACATTAATAAAATGAGGCATTTTGGGCATCTAAGTTCTCCAAATCAACTTGTCGCTAGGCCTACCTCGGGCACAACGAGGCTCCCAAAGTAGGACACGCTGTTATATTCCTGCAATACGTGTTTAAATACTGCAATATTTTCTCATGATCCTCACTGACTTGGCTACCTTTTATTTTTGTTTTTGTTTTTCTTTCTTTTGATTATTCCCCTCCCCAAAGGTTGGTTTGTGCATTCTGGCATCATCATCATATCACACAAGATCCAGGGGCCCTCCACATTCTCCTCATCCTAATCCACCTAAAGGCAAGAGAAAAGGCAAAATGGAAGATTTGAGTAACATCATAAAGGAAAACACAATGCCAACGGAACGAACAGAAGCTCCTAACAATCAAGGTACTCAGGTTCAGAATGATGCTATGTCACAACTCGAGCAAAGGTTGTTGAAGCTCCAAGGGGAGCTTGAGCATGTCCGGAAATTGGCAAATCTATCCTTCTCACTTAATGTTCCAGATGTCAATCATCCAAACACTCAAAATCTCATACCTCCTAAGAATACCCCAAACAAACATAACCCTCCCACGACTCTCCACCATACAACTCTACCGAAAAATCAAATTGTTCCCCCACAAGACCAACACAACGCTTGCCACACTCCGAGAAACACCCCACTGATCATCCCTGAAACACAAAACTCCACAAATGACCACCTATATACCCAGACACCATGCCATCATAACAACCCCATCTACGTGGAGACTCTACCTCACTCCACCCAACCTATTTCTTACACACCTGAATCTTGTGAGAAGGATATGCTTATCAAGAATCTGGCCGAGGAACTCAAGAAACTGACCAGTCGAGTTCAAGGTATTGAGGGAAGTAAAGGAGTTGAAGGATTGAACTATGAAGATCTCTGCATACAACCCAATGTTGAACTACTAGAGGGTTACAAACCTCCTAAGTTTGAGATGTTCGACGGCACAGGTGATCCCAGAGTCCATCTGAAAACCTACCGTGATAAATTGGTTGCAGTAGGAAGAGACGAGAAGATTCGTATGAAATTGTTCATGAGGAGCCTTACAGGGGATGCTTTGTCTTGGTATATCAGCCAGGACCCTAAGAAGTGGTTCAACTGGGTAAGTATGGCATCAGATTTCATGGACCGATTCAGGTTCAACACGGAGAATGCATTAGACTTGATTTACATCCAGAACCTCAAGAAGAAGCCCACTGAAACTTTTCGCGGGTATGCCACTCGGTGGAGGTCCGAGGCAGCTAAAGTCAGGCCTGCACTAGATGAAGAGCAAATGAACAAATTCTTCGTCTGGGCGCAAGACCCGCAGTATTATGAGAGGCTGATAGTGATTGAAAACCACAAATTCTCTGACATCATCAAGCTAGGTGAGAGAATTGAAGAAGGGATTAAGAGTGGAATGGTTACAAATTTCGAAGCACTACAAGCCACCACCAAAGACTTGAAGTCTGGTGGTATATCCAAGAAGAAAGATACAGGAACGGTAATGATTACACAGGGACCCAAATCCTCGTTGGTATACCGAACTTCCCCACTCAAATACCAAGCACCCCCACCTACATATCAGCCAGCACCTCTGCCAACATGTCAACCGTCACCCCCACCTGCTTATCAACCCACGTCTCCCGGATATTCCTAACCAGCCACTGTTTTATCATACATACAACTCTCAACCCTCTCACTTCCAGTCACCCCCTGCTCGCAAAATGTTTCCAAGACCTCGACCCAATTTTGACCGCAGGCCACCCAAACAATATACTGCCATTACTGAACCTATTGACTAGATGTACGAAAGATTAAAAGTTGCTGGTTATGTTACTCCTATCTCTGCTGTAACCCCTGAAAATCAATCCCAGTGGGTCAATACAAATTAAACCAGTGCATACCATTCTGGCATGAAGGGGCATACAATTGATGAATGCCACTCACTGAAAGATAAGATCCAGTCTCTGATTGATAATAAGGTCATCCAAGCAAAGGAAGCTACTCCCAATGTCCGCAACAATCCGCTCCCAGACCATAGGGGTGGAGGTATCAACATGATAGAAATAGAGAAGGAATGGGACCCAAAGGGTCGATCGGATTGATCAAAGAAGGTGATGACCCAAAGGGTCGATCGGATTGATCAAAGAAGGTGATGACCCAAAGAAGCCAGCGGTCACCCTTAATCCCATCATAGTCCAGATTCAGCCGTCAGGAGATGTTGAGGTAGTTGCGTCAGTCCCATTCAAGTTTGAAATAACACCGCTTGCAGATGCACCTGTGCCGTTTGAGGTTGAAGTAATGCCACCTGCCACGGCACCTGTCCCATTTGAAGTAAAGGTAGCCGCACCAATTACAGTGACAGTGTCAACCCTGCCACTTTTCAACGCTAATGTTGTACCTTGGGACTACGTGGCTGAAGCAAGAAGGAAAGGTAAGGTCAAGATAGAAGAAACTGGTGCTGCACAGTGGATGACCAGGACCGACAGGGTCTATACACCTGAACACTTGGCAGAGTCTAGCAAAAATGCTTCCAACAGACCCCCCATAATTGAAACAGGTCCAGATGATCTTTGGAGAAAGGTGCAAGCCAAAGAATACTCAGTCATCGATCATCTAAACAAAACTCCCGCCCAAATATCCATCATGTCATTGCTACAAAACTCGAAAGCACACATGAATGCTTTGATGAAAGTGTTGAATGAAGCATATGTGCCCAATAACATCACTAGTGGAGAAATTGCCAATATGGTAGGACAGGTGCTGGAAAGTCATAAGATCACTTTCCACGAGGACGAGCTACCATCTGAAGGGCTAAGTCACAACAAGGCACAACACATCACTGTGCAATGTGAAGATTATTTCATTACCAGGGTTCTAATCGACGGAGGATCCAGCCTCAACATTTGCAACTAACAACACTCAAGAGATTAGGCAAAGGATTGTACGAGATAAGATAAGGGTCCATGAATATGAAGGCCTTCACGGCTCTCAGAGGGCCACCATTGGAGAAATCAGTCTTTGTCTACAAATGGGACCTACATGGTTCGAGGTTGAGTTTCAGGTGATAGATGTATCTGCATCATATAATCTGTTATTGGGACGACCATGGATACATGCCGCTGAGGTTGTGGCATCAACATTGCATCACACGGTGAAATTTGGATGGAACCACCAGGAAGTAATCATCCAAGGAGACGGAAGCAACCTTATCTATAGTCGCCAGACCATCCCAGTGGTTGAAGGTAGAAGAAGGCTGGGTGGATAAACATACCACCACATCGAACGGGTCAACGCAATAGACAAGGACAAATGGTGGGATAGTAAGATCTAGAGCATATTGAATTGTAGCAGATACGAGCCTGGCAAAGGACTCGACAAGAATCTTCAAGGATTTCCAAACTGATACAACTGAAGCGCCATGGCACCACTTTTGGGCTGGTATACAAATACATTTGGCAAGAGTACATAGATTGGTCGACACCATGGCGCGGTCCCTACTGTCCATTGGAACAGCCTATACCACATTTGGAGCAGACCTTCCAGCAAGCTGACATCATGTGGGGGTCAGAAGAAGAAGAAGAAACTCTAGCAGCCTTGAAGAATCTATTCCTGGAAAATGAATACATGGACTGTTGTGTTATGGTGCAGATACGGCAGTCCAGTCCATGGTATCCATCAAAACAATCCACGAACGACTGAGAAAGAGGTTCACGAAGACGGAATTTCGGCACGTCCCTAGAATTCAGAACGAGTCCGCCGATGCATTGGACATTATATCATCTATGATACAGCATCTAGATAAGAATTTCATTTATCCTATTCCAGTAAAGATCCATAGCTAGCCGGCATATTGTGTCCATGTTGAAGAAGAAGCGCACGGAAAACCATGGTTCCACGATATCAAGGAATATTTGTCAAAGGAAGGGTACCCAGAGCTTGCAAATCATACTCAGAAACGCATACTTCGGAGATTGTCCAACAATTTGTTTCACAGCGGAGGAACCCTATATAGGAGAACTCCCGATTTGAGATTATTGAGATGTGTCGATGCAAAGAAAGCCTCCAGACTACTTGAAGAGATGCATGCTGGGACCTGTGGCCCGCATATGAATGGTTTTGTCTTGGACAAGAAGATACTCAGAGACGGTTACTTCTGGATGACCATGGAAACATACTGCATCCAGTATGTCCGGAAGTGCTACCGATGTCAGGTACATGCAGATATGATAAAGGTACTCCCAAATGAGCTCAATGCAACAAGCTCGCCTTGACCATTCGCCGTCTGGGGAATGGGTGTCATTGGACCGATCGAGCCTACAACCTCAAATGGACTGTCACGACCCAAATTCCCACCCCTTGGGCCGTGACTGCGCCTAACGTTGAACCCGCTAGGCCAGCCAACGTATAACTTGCAATAGTAATTTAAAATCATTTAATACTGAACGAAACGATGGTTCGTCACTTCCAACAAATTCCTGTAAGCATTGCTTAATAAAGATCTCTGCTGTTGTGGCTGATGACTCGGCAACTGGCCCTGGCGACCCTGATAACCACCCTGGTAACTCTGAAGCGGCGGTGCACTAATAGGTGCTAGCGATGTGCTAACATGAACTGGCGGTGCACGAGGAGATACCTGAAGTGCTGACTGAAATGGCCGGGGTGGATGACCCCTACTGAAAGAATCCCTGCCTCCAGACGAGGCTCCACTAAATCTACCAAAATGACGGGGCCTCTTGTCAGCCACCTGACCACCTCCCTGTAACAAAATCATCTCAATCCTCCTAGCTATATCGGCCGCATCCTGGAATGAAATATTAGTACTCGACTCCCTGGCCATCTGGAGTC
>MDKH01148364.1:0-13234 GCA_005239495.1 Nicotiana undulata
ATGAACCAGGTCCATCACTGGAGACATAGACACATGCAGAGTTAAAGGCACATGAGGTGCACATGCAGGAGATAAACAAAATTTGGGAAATAAGAGATATCTCCTGATCAAAAAGATTGCAAAATGATAAGGAGAAGGACTCCTTATTCAGTAAGAACAGAATCAAAGATAAGGAAGGATTTGAGGAGTTGAGATTAACTAGAACTCTTCCACCAAGGAAGAGTATCATTAGAACTCTAGTAAATCTCTTGTCTACTAATCCTATATATTGCAGATAGTTCTTATTGTACAGAGACGCAAAAAAGCAGAAATTTATCAAGAATTAAGAGCAAAGTTCGTGAAGAAATTTTGCAAGCAGTTCGAGTCAAATTGGAGAAGTGCGAATCTGGAGCTACTTGAACCAGCTAGAAGAACCAGTTTCAACTGTTGTCTTTTAGTCTAGTTTATTATAGTAGGTGGTCTAAAATTGTACCTTTATCAGCTTTATCTAGAAGCATCTATAATAGGCACTTTGTGATTCAAGTCAGAGTTAACTTGGAGTTTGTTGAAAATAGCGAGAGGCTAGTTTGCAGCAAGGGATTAGAGGTAATCCTAGGTTTACAAAAGGGTCTTTTGTAAATGATGTTTGGCTCATTGATTCAATGAAGAGTTTTGGAAAAATCCTACTGAGAAGTAGGTCGTGGTTTTTGACCCTTGGAGCCGGGTGTTTTCTACGTAAAAATCTCCGTGTTCTTTACTTTTCTGCATTTATTGTTCCACAACAGTAGGAGTTGAAACACTTAGAAGAACCAGGTCCTTCTGTGCATGCGAAAAATTGGATACCACACAAATCACCCCCATCTCTTGTGTGGTATTGACGTATATAAACATCACTTATATTATTCCATAATTTCTTATCAGATCCGAGAATAGTTCGAACAACATTCTAAGATTTATCAGTCACTCATCATTGTTAGGAGTAACAATCATCTAACTCATTCATCATTGGGTGAATCACTTCTTCTATTTACTCAAATGTCATTTATTGTTATTTATTGCTAGTTACTCCTCCATTATTGCTCATACTTTTGGAATATTTAATGCACAATATTATCAATCTCCCACTAGATCAGTCCTACATTATCTGTACTTTCAAGATCCACGTTTAGGAATATTATTATTAACTAGTTCCATCACTATATAAATATAATGATTTAACTGAAAAGTATACTTTTTGGTCAAATAGAACTTTTATAAATCGATTGGTATAGTACAATTTTATAATATTAATTTTGTTTACTTAAATATTGATGTAAATGATACAATTTGATTAACGCCATCAAAGTTAAAAAAAGATGATGCATAAAGAACTTTAATGAATTGTTGATCGACAAATGCATGGGGAAGCACATTACTTTAACCAAATCGAGTAAAATGGCAGCTCTTCCTCTCTCAAAATATTCCTTTGGTAAGGAGAGGACGTAGAACCTAGCGCGGGTGGACGAATACAATAATTTCTTTTTATATTAGTTATTTGTATTAATAAATTCTATTAATTATGCACACACATTAGATTTAGAAACTAAGTATTAATACTTGAAGTACTTGTTCTAAATTCTTGAATCCATAAAGTAAAAATCCTGACTCTATCTCTGTTAGCGATTCAAAATGAATAATCAAAATAAGTGTATTGGTCATGATTTGGATTGGACTTAATAGCCCTATTGGTCGTGGTCGAAGTCTAAGCCGATCATGGTTTAGTGACGAAAAGTCACTCTCATGAGAGCTAACACAGTGGTCGAGTAGAGATAATAAGAAAGCAACGATGAGATGAGTACATGGCAGGGAGAGGGAATATTCCATTTGAATATTCCTTTGGTTGTACTTTTTTAGGGTTTCTAAAGAATATACCCTGTAAATAGGAAGAGAAAGAGAACAAAAATGATCTTGAACCTTCTGAGAAGAACACACTTGTAAAGTTAACAACAAAGAATATATAAAGCTTGTCTTTTCCACTGATTCCTTGATTTTAATATACCTTAACATTCACAAGATCCAAGAGTCTTGTGTTAATTTACATATTACACTATTCACGTTGCTGACAGGGAGAAGATTTCCCCAAGTCATTCAATATTTGGGTGATACATTCCTCTTTATTATATTTATTGTCATTGTATGCATTTATTCTACACCCCTTTTGGAACATTTATTGATAATCATTGTACACTGTTAGTTTATATTTAATATTGCTTGGGCTTAGTTAAATCTTACTTACACATCCAACTTACAGATCTAGAAGTTATTAAATTTAACCAGGATTCACTTCTTATCCTATTTAATAATTCGTTTAAAGAAAAGCTTAGTACTTTTTTGGTAACAATTTGGCGCCGTCTGTGGGAAGTTCTAGTTAAAATCTATAGTTTCTGCTAGATCTAATAAACACACACGCACAATAGTTATCTTTGTTTAACAATGGCAGGAAAAGGAGAAGAAAGCTAAAAGCCATAGTGGATGTGATCAGCGCTCACCTACACTACTATAAAGTAGTAAGATGAGTGTCGGAGCAGCTTTTACCTGAAAGATCGGGATCGATTCCACAGGGAGTTAATAATATTGGAGTTGAGTTTCTAGGTGATCTAATAGTGTTTCGTGCTCTTAATTGCACTTCTCATAATTTTGCGTTTGATACTATAACTCCGATTTAAACTAATGATAATTGCAAATTAACTAACTATTGTCTTTTTGGTTGTTTTCTAATTGGATAAAAGGCACTAGGGTTATGACTTTTACCTAGGCGAGTAATTAACGGGTTCCGATATCTAAGGCAAGGATGTTATTCGGGGAATTATGATATGGCCAACGCCCAAAGTTACACACTCTATACCTCTCGGTAGTTTGAGTGGTTATGCCCTAATTAACTCTCTCAAGGTCAATTGGGTATCAATTTTGCACAAGCAATATGGGCTCAAGTAGGGTTTTACTCTCTCGAGGTTTAACCCGTTAATTGGGACTATCAATTTTCATAATTTCGTCCAAATTCCTTGTTGGGTTGATTTTCTAGACTCAAGTCCCCTTTCTCAAGAAGGACCCAAGTCAATTAAACACCAATTAGTGTTTGCAACCACTAATTTTAGCAAAAAATCACAAATTAACCCAAATATCCATCACTCATAACATTTAAGCCCTGATTTAAAGAACCTATTAAATACCCACACTAGGGTTGAGCCACAGCCCTAACTAATGGGTTTAGCTACTCATAATCAATGAAGAAATCAAAGGAATAGATGAAGCAAAACCCATAAAATTGAATTATAAAACAAAATTGGAAGATTCAATGTTGAAATCTAGATAAAATTACTCAAAAGGATGAAAAAGAAATATTCACGAGCTGCCCACTATTCTTCAGTACAAAGCATCACCTAAAAAATAACAAAAGAAGCTATTTATACTCAGCCGAAAATCCCGAACAAAAATGCCCCTGCGGGGTCGCCGTGGACCGCGGCCGCGGTGAGGCTTTTTGGCTTCACAAACTTATCTTTAAACGTGGCCACCGCGGTTCGCGTAAATTAGAAACACGGCAGCGTTGGCTTCAACCGGACCACGAAGAAAAGACTGCGGTCCGCGGTGGTGTTCTAGCCTTCAAGGTCTGAATCTCTTGATCGCGGTCCGCGTTGGTCTTGGCCTTCAAAATGTGGTTCTCTGAATATTTTGACCGCGGACCGCGTAGATTGGACCGCGGTCTGCGTTGACTTTTCCTTCAAGACAACCTCTTTGAATCTCTCCACCGCGGTCCGCGGTGGTCAATTGAACTTGTTTTTTGCTTGTTCTTGGTACTTGTGCAAGTTTCACTCCTTTTTTAGCACGTCTTTGACTATTTGTCATCATTTTTTACTAAACCCTGCAACAAGCACAACACCTAATCTTTTGGGACTATTTTGTGTACAATTGCATCCAAAACTTAAGCAAGCTAGAGTGTAAAACAAGGTAAAATCCCTAGTTATAAACTCCCCAAAACTTAAGCTTTTGCTTGTCCTCAAGCAAACAAAAACAGCCCCACCCCTTTTTGAGTAAATCCAAGAAAATTCAGCTGTCCTAAGGTGACCTCTTCTAGCATCAATTGGGACCAACAATTACCCTTAATACAAATGAATCATTAACAACATTTGACCTTTTTAAAACCATGGATTTTAGTGCGACACAAGAGCATCAAGATTTGACTCGACTCATCAATGAATCTCTTACTACCACTTTGGTCATTGTGAAACCCAAACTCATACTCCTCAACTCTCCCTAAGAAAACCTCACTTTAAAATTGTAACGCTCAGAACGAGGATAATGGGAGTTCACTCATCTCTCTCAAGAAAAAGACTCAAGTCCGGCTCAAAGTACCATAGGCTTGCCCCTTATGTGAGTCACCACTAATGTAAGCTTCATTTAACTCAAGATCATATAGGACTTATGTGGGTACATGATGAAGGCTTTTGGTTTAAGGTAGGAAATATTTCGTCTAGGTGAGTTCTATCTTCCCTTAAGTACTTCATCTATTTCACATTCTCTTGACTTATTGAGTCAATTAGCTCTTTTTCTGAGGGGTTGGAGAGACATAGTGTCACACCTTTTTGTTCATTTCAATCATTTTTCTCCTTTCTAAGCGTTCCACACCTTCAGTCTCTTTCTTTTTTCATTGATTCCCATTATTTTTTCTAACATGTTCATTCTTTTTGGCTTTTTGATTTTTTTTTCTTTTTTTTTCATTGCCTTTCCTTTTCTTCCTTTTTGTACCTTCTTTTTCACTTTGTCGCATTCCTCGTCTCTCCCCCAAGCTTACGCTTTTACCTTGTGCTAAGGAAAGATTTGGGTGCCAATAGAGGGTCAAAATGGGTCAAGGCTTGTATCATGGTTTTTGAAAGAAAAAGGTCTAAGGCTCAAAAGGGTTGACTAGGGAAATTGTCATTGGTAGGCTATGGAAATGTTCAAGTCACTATTCGGATCAAGAAGAGCCTATAATCACCTCTCAAGTCAAACTACACTTAGGATTTTACCTAGACTAACATTCAAGGCAAGTTCTAGACTAATGGCACGGGACTTGGACTTGAAATTCAAACTGTCACCGCTCAAGCTATGGGATTGCTAAAGAAACAGAGTCGGGGGCCCACAACAACCATAGTCATGCTTTGAGCAACACAATGGTCCCGAAAAGCCATTTGATGATTATCGGTTAACAAGAGTCTCAAGATCACAAATTTCACCATCCTAAACACAACGATTTATTTTTTGACCATAGGATTAAAGGCAAATGTGTTAGGCCCAAGTGAAGCTTCGCTTGAGGCACCTTTACTCACTAGCTATTATTTACAAAAAGCAAAAAGAAAATAGACCCAAACACTTAAGAAGGTTGTCATACCATCCATCCTTGGGAAGAGCCACCCGGTTCACACAAATTCCACCTTTAAAACGAATCGTGGCATAAGAAAACCAAAGGCTTATTGCACGCAAAAAATTCAAAACAAGAAGCTACGAAAATAAAATAAGAAGCTATAAAAAGGGAAAATGTGGAAAGTAAAATGCGTAAAGTAAAATAAATATGTACAAGAGGGGATTTAGTCGAATATACATACTGGGAAATGAATATATACATTAAAAAGTAACTTTATATACAGGCCAAAAGTGAAAAGTACGAAAAGTACTAGAATAGTAAAATTTTGTACATACCAAAATCAAAAGAAAGCATAACAAAGATAGTATCTAATGTATACAGTCATCCAAATCAACCAAAATCGGGCTATCCCCTCAAATGAAAGCTAGCACTATCCTCAATACTAACTAGCAAAATAAGCTCAAAAGTAAGCAGAGAGAGTAAAGAGAAACTCCCTATAGGCCCTCTCGTACAAATAGTCAAAGGGGATGTACGAGTCTTTCAAGCATTCCAAGTCCGAATTTTTCTTTAGTCCCAACATCTTGAGGAAACCTCGTCCTGTGCGGTTTTCAGGCATCTATAACCCTGGAGACTCCCAAGCTAAATCTGCTAACCCTCCTATCTCCTCTAGCAGCGGTGTCATCTCATTGTTTCCGAAGCGAAAAACCGAGCAATCACAGTCCCAGAACAAGGTAGAAGCCTCTATCATCATTTTGTTAGGCTGAATGTCCAGAAGAGAGGGCAGGTTGCCCAGGTATTTTCTGACGACTGTTTTATCACTGGAGTGAAGATCCTCCCACCAGTTTAGTAGTTTGGGTGGATATTGGCGACCATGTCGAATCTAGAGACCTTGTGCCTCATTTATACAAAACAAAAGGTTAGGCCCTTACCCCCACCAGACTTGACTATTTAATATCAATAATTAGCATGAGCATTTAGTTCTCCAAATAAATGTACAGAACGTGAAGGGGTCCGTTTGGGTTCCAGGGAAACCCAATGGACTTTGGACAAGGCTATCTTAAAGGCTATTGTGTGAACAACACATTAGCCTGGCTAGGTTTGACCATGATTCATGAAATATTACAATAGAGTAAGGTTTCTATGGGGTTTCAGACCGATACCCTTGAGCGGACAACTCAAGGGGGAAGACACAGAACTGTCGGCTGCAACCACTGATCGACTAGTTTTACCTCAAATATGCCTTTCCAAATTTAGGGGTAGTAATATTGGAATAGCGCAACCACTCATTGTAAGCGTTGCTATAGGATTCTTGTTTGGCACGAGTAGAATATGAATGTGGAGCATGATATGCAATAAATGACATTCAAACAAGTAGGCATGTATTTTCACTTTGAGGAAAGCGGTAAAGAAGGGAAGTACAACAGTTATAATTGAAAGCAGTTACAAAGAAAACATGAAGATATGTCCGTTTTGTTTGGACAAAATAAATACTTTGCAAGATTAAATAGTTAATAGCACATAACGGGGAATAGGAAGAGGTGTAAGCATTTAAACAGAATTAAAGGTCCAAATTCACAAGACAACTTGTAATGGTATAAGCCTAGGAAAAATCCCCAGCAAAGTCGCCATGCTGTCGTGCCCCCTTTTTTTTATCCTCCACACGGGTTAGGTACGGAGAGATCGGGTTTATGACATTCTGGAAAACTCCTTAAAGGAAAATGTTTAAGGAAGAGTCGCCACCTAACGATTTTATGGTGCGTTAGGGCACCTAGAGTACATAACTCATGAACTAGTTTGCATTATCATAGATTGGGTAAGGGCTTGAAATTATCCAAAGGGGAAGGTGTTAGGCACCCCTCAAGATCCACGAATGTGGGTCCCAGCCAAGAAGTTTTGTGAATTTTGACGGTAAGCAAATAGCAAATAAGGCGTATGTAAGAGGGGATTTCAAACAAGTACAAAATCTTTAAAGGTTTTGGAAAACATTAGAGTGAAACATTTGAAAAGAACTGTCAAGGTTTAAAGTAATACGGATCACATCAATGCAATACCCGGTATGTCACATCCTCATGAGTGGCTACACGTGGTATTAGCGCACTAGTCATCACATTCGTATTTTACCCTTCCCACTCCGTAAAGGTATTTAAAATGCGCGTGTTGGTCACAAAAGCTTATTGCGTGCTATTACCCGTCCTATCCTATCAGTCCTGGAGGGTATTTAGGACTACTAATCCTACAAGGTGAGTACCAGGTTGAACCCCTAGGTTTAAAGGATAAAATTCTAAGCGACATATAAAACAATTAGGACTACAAGTATGGCAGCACATAAAGGGCAGGTAAGAGGCTCACGGATCCCTCCACAGGTAAACACATAAATAGCATGTCTCAAACACAATCAAAATCTCAAAATCAGGATTTAAAACAGGAATTTCGAGTTGGAAAACAGTAGGATTCAGCAATTTTGGTAAAGGGAATGCTTTTGAAAACTCAGTAACGCAACAGGAAATTTAAATAAAAGGACAGAATAGTTTTAAGAAAAGGAATGATCGAGTTTGGAGATCCAGTAACTTAAATACATGAGCAGGACGTTAAAAAATGTACAGCAGTTTAGAAGAAGTTCTCAGTAAAAGCAAATGAAGAACTTTAGAAGAATCAGTAAAGCATGATTTTAAAATACCAGAGTGATTCGAAAAGTGACTTTAAAAGATCTAGCAGTTCAAAGCAGAGTAGGAGTCATTAGTTTAAGAAAATTTTAATAAAAGGAGAATGAGTAAGCTATTTCAGAAACCAGTAAATTCGAAATAAAGCAAGGATTCAAATAGAACGATTTTGTAGGAGGAATAATTGTTCTGAAAATGCATTAGTTGCTGGGAAAACAGGAATGAAAGTAATGACAAACAGCAGAGTTCTAAGGTTCTCATAAGAGACTGATTGATTCTGTAGATCACTTTTAACAAGACATAACAACGATTGATTTGGGATTTTATAAGTATTAGGCCTAAGGTTTGCCTAGGCATTCGTAATACTAATTATTTGTTTTATCAAAACAAATGAAGTGCAGGTTATTAACCCTGATTTTAAAGACATGGAATACACTGAAGACATTGTCGTGTTTGCAGAAACGTTTTTAGCCCCTTTTTACACAGTTTTAACGAGGTTACCAGATTTAATACATAATGACTAGGTGTTCACATAATAGCAAACATGCTGAAAGCAAAATCCTATAAACATGGTATCTAATGCACACGTGAATACCTAAAACATGATTTCTAAATGTGGTACTTATGAAAAATGCAGTAGGAGTAACGTTATAGCAGTTTATTATTTTGTTATAGTTATTGACTATGAACATGGCTTATAAAATGACATGAATATAATAGATATGCTGAAATAAAGAACCTAAACATGATGTCTAATGCATGGTATGCATGTCCTAAGCATGATATCTATTGCACACATAAGTAAGTAAACCCTATAGTCATGGTTTCTACCCATAATACACTAAACATGCATGGTCCCCTCCCATATCCACTATCCAGCCCCAATTATTTGTTTACAAGTTATTACAAACCAAGAATAATAAATTACATTAATGAAAGAAAAAATAAGAAGCTACTTCTATATGGAGCCTTCAATTAGGCTCATATCTCCCAACCTCAATCCTTTCGACTTTCACAGCCTTACATGGTCTGGGTGCGGCAAAGCTCCCTAAGGCCCTTGTGGGTCCCTGGCCAATACCAGCACCCAGACACAATTGCCAAATATGAGCATGTGCAATGTGGAATTGCCAGCCTCAGTGTGTCAAAGTTTAGTGGGAACTCAAGGGTTCCCTAAGCAATGCTCACACTGAAGGGGCAGCACTTAAGTTTCCTAGGAATAGTGTGAAGTGCCCGAAGGAAAGAAGAGTTTGAAAGAGACAGGGTTCAGTTGAAAGATTTTATAAACTAGAGAGTTATTTGTTGGGAAATAACTTTTGAAAACAAGCAGAAGTAATAGACCAGTCAAAACAAGTTCAACAACACATAGTCTTCACAGAAGGATAATGGGAATTGGGGGACAAATAAGTCACATAATAGGAAGAGGCAGATGATAAGCATATATGCACGTGTCCATGCTCCAGAAGTATCACGACGATCCATACCATGTGTTAGATTTCAGCTCTACCCAGTTGGACAAGGATTTGACTTATGAGGAGGAGCCAGTGGCTATTCTTGCCTGGCCGGTTCGTCTGTTGAGGTCAATGAGTTATCCTTTAGTTCGAGTGCAATGGAGAGGTCAGCCCGTCGAGGCAACTACTTGGGTGTCCGAGTCGGAAAGGCGAAGCATATATCCACACCTTTTCACCAGTCCAGGTACTTTTCTCTGTCCATTCGATGATGAACGGTTGTTTAGAGGTGGAGAATGTGATGATCCGATAGATCATCTTATGTTTTAGAATCTAATCTACGGTTTGAAGCTTAAAATACCTCATCTTAACCCTTCTCGATTTGCGTGTGCATTCCGGGTGTTTTCCGAAAAGCTTTGCTATTATAAACTAAGAAAATATAAAAATATTTTGTCTTAAAATCCATTTGAGATGACTTCGGTCAACGTTTTGAGCAAGCGGACACGAATTCGTGTTATGACTCGAAATTCGGGTTTGGACCAAGCGGGGCCAGGAGTTGACTTTTATTGATTTTTTTTAGTAATGACCTAAAGTGAATCCTTTGCAATCGTGGGTATTCCTAAGGCTTAATTTGAATCGTTTGGTTGGTAATTTGCTACATTATATTGGTTAAGAGGCTTGTTTGAAAGGCAAAGTTATGGTTGAGATTTGAGTGGACCTTTTGAGCGGGGTAAGTGTCGTGGTTAACCTTGACTTGAGGGACCAAGACTTATTTGTCTATTTGCTACATGTTTAAATATTGGATAGAACATATATGTGAGGTGACGAGTACTTATGCGTTGTTGTTGGGTTAAAGCATGCAAATGTGACTTGTTCCTTGTAATTATTGCTTACTTAGATTTGATCATGTTATCCATGCTTAGACTAGTTATTTGTTAAATTTCTCGTTCTTACCGTGTTTATGGGCTTTTGTGAAATTGAGCATTGATAGTTGAGATTGGTATTGTGGAACCATTGTTAAAGTAAGGCTTGTTCTTGTTGATCCTATCTCCCTGTTATTACTTGTTCATTGTTATGTAGTAAGGGAGAGTGTTAATGCATGAAGGATGATGTCGTGCCGTATGTGAGTGTTAATGCACGAAGGATAATGTCATGTCGTATATAAGTGTTAATGCACGAAAGAAGATGCTATGTCATATTGTTTGTGTTAATGCACGAAGGGTGATGCCGTGCCATGTTATGAGAGTTAATGCACAAAGGGTGACATCGTGATTGATTTATACACAGAGTGGGAGTAAAAGCACGAAGGGTGATGTCGTGCAATTTTCTTCATTGTTCTTAATTGTTTTTACTAGTTAAAGGCATATTGACTGTCCTGGTTTTCATTCCCGCTGTATTTCTCGTATCTTGTATCTCCTTTAGCATGTCCCCCTCCAAATAGTACATATTTAGCTTTTATTTGTTGTTATCCTGTACGTGTACTGTTATGTACACAATGTTTATTACGTGGGTGTCTTATCATAGCATTGTCACGACTTCGTCGAGGTTAGGTTGGACACTTACAGAATACATGGGGTCAGTTGTACTCATACTACACTTTGCACTTCTTGTGCAGACTTTGGTACTGGCCCCAGCTGTTTATGAGGAGTAGCAGCTCGGACTTGCTCATTGGAGACTTGAGGTTGATTTACTGGCGTCCGCAAACCTTGAAGTCCCCTTCCATTTCTCCTATTTTACTGTTTTCTTTCGTTCAAAGCTGTTGTATTTCTTTCAGACTCTATTTGTAGAAAATTCTAGAATCTCGTCAATTGTGACTCCAGATCCGTATTGTAGTAGATATCATGGGAATTTATGTTATTCCGCACTTAGTTTTACTTTTATTTCGGCTTAATTGACTTATTTATTGAAATTGAATGAAAATTGATTTCCTCTAACGTTGGCTTTCCTAGCAAGTGAAATGTTAGGCTCCATCAAGGTCCCGAAGGTAAAAATTTCGGGTCGTGACATATTGACTCTCCCCTTAAGTGAAAATGGTAAAGGGGTGAGCCCATCATCCATCGAATTATGAACCTTACGACACTTGTCTAAGGAATTTCTTAGTTAAAAAAGATGAGACACAAAAAAACTTGCTTTCAGAGTATGGATCAATCAAATGTGACAAAAACAATAGTTCAATTTTCGCGAAAAATATAAAAAAAGACTATACATAAAGGAAGAAAAATAGAATTGAGAAAAGGTAAATATATTACTAAATTTAGAGAGAGAAAAAATTTATATTAATTCACTCAATCTTACTTTTACCATTATGAAAAAATATTGAAATTTGAAATTTTTATGAATAACTATATAAATACAAATTATATAAATTACATAATAATATAATATTGACTCTCCCCGTAAGTGAAAATGGTAAAGGGGTGATTAAAAAAGACGAGACACACAAGAATTTGCTATATGATGTGTGGATCAATCAAATTTGATAAAAAATAATAGTTAATTTAGAGAATTTGAGTTACAATTAAAAAATATCGCGAAAAATATAAAAAAGGACTATACACAAAGGAAGAAAAATAGAATTGAGAAAAGATAAATATATTATTTAATTTAGAGCGAGAAAATTTTTATCCTATTAATTCACTCAATCTTACTTTTACCATTATGAAAAAATACAAAAAAATTGAAATCTCTTATTAATAATTTTATAAATACAAATAAATTACATAATAATATAATATTGCTTCATATTTTTTGGGCCTTATACATATACATATTTGGGGGCAAGGGTTTCACTTGCTTTACCCTCAGCCGACCTTGCCAGATTGATTTTGGTATTGTTGCGTCTCTTTCTTCCGCTACTATTATTGGAACCACACATCGTCAAGGTATATTGTTGCTTACTTTGACTTAATTGGGAAAGAGTGTTTCTGGAAATTGACCAAATCATTGATAGAAAGTTCTGATCTTTGCTTAGCTGAATATGTTTCTCGATCTCGACCAGCTAGCTCTTTAATTATGAAACAAAACGATTACTCCTTGGATTAGTACGTAATCTATTTGTTATATAAATCACAGAAAGTTCAAATATTTGAATTTTCAGCTTTATTTCCCTATCATTCGTTAAAAAGTTCTGATCTTTGCATCATATTTACTGATTTTTATATATTATAAATTGCATTATATGCAGTGATTTGGGGTTCTTATCTTCTGTCAGTTGCAATAATTCCACAGAAAATTCAAGTCTCTATTATGGATTACTTATATATTATTTCTATTGTGAATTCGGATTGAGGCATGTTTTTTGTGCGTAATTTATGGTAGCTTAGTGATAGTTCTGCTGAAACTGTCTTTGTTATCATTTGGATGTAGGATGATTCTGATGCCCTTATAAAAAAGAATAAAAAGTAAAATATGGACGACGTGATGACCTTTTCAATAAAAAGAAAGAGGGATTTACTTATCAAAAAGAAAAAAAGAAAGACGGATGATGTGATGCCTCTTAATCGCTGTAGTAAGCGTCAGAAGGTAATATGCTTTTAAACCCCCGGTTCTAACTTTAATATTCTTTTATTCCAGTCCTAGGCTAATGAATATATACGGAGTTATTATCTTTTTTCTTTTGTGCAGAATCTTTTCAAGTGTGGGATTGACAACTTGCCTGATGAATTGCTTATTGCCATTCTTTCCTGTCTTACCTTCCAAGAGGCAGCAAAGACCTGTATTCTCTCGCAGCGATGGAGATACTTATGGAAGTATACAACTTGCAGTATTCAGTT
>ML280615.1:0-40447 GCA_005239495.1 Nicotiana undulata
GTGCAGGTGTTGAGGCTGGTCCGTCTGGTCGTCCGCCCGCTGGTAGATACTGATCGCGGTGTCGCTACATACGGTGAGCTGTCTTCTTGGCGTCATCCTGACAACACCTCTGGAGCCTTCTAGTTTCATTTTGCTCAGTCTTTTGTTCCAGACAACGGCTTGTATTTTTGTATATATATATCTTTCAGTTGTTGTATCTATGTAGCCGCCCGTTGACACTATGACACTAGTCCTGGCACACACTTGTTGTAGTTATGTTGGGTTTCGGGGTTGTATAGGTTTGGCCTAGCTGTGGTTCAGCTGGTATCTACGGCCTGACCTCATATCGCTGTTATATTCCGTATTATATTTGTTATAAATTGTAAATAACTGGAATATCGAGTTCTGGGGTAGTATCTCCTAAGGATTCATATGTTGGCTTGCCTAACCTCGCCGTTAGGTGCCATCACGACCTGAACCAGGTTTTGGGTCGTGACAATCCTTGGTTGTAGACTGGTCTAGCGTATTCACCAAGTGGTCTCCCAGCACCAGGAGCTATGTTTCTGAGCTGGTCTATACCCACGAGTTAATTTTGATTAAGTTTGTGACCCTTCACTTCTTCATAAACGCGTTGCGCATATCTAATAACTACTTCTTCAGCATCCCGTGCAGCTTTTTTGTTGTTGTTGGGCTACCTCTCTTGCAGCCAAATCCACATTATCATCATCTCTAGCCATAATTCCTTTGGTTTAGGATTGCCCAACATTCTCAATATTCTCAGGGAGATTTCATTCCTTCCTCAACTGTTGCAGTTGTTTTTCTATTTCTAGTTCGTATGGTAGCAATTCTTTTCCAGAAGATGGAGTCATGCACCACTCTTACGTGCAAGCTGCGCACAGTCAAAGAACACAAAACGTAAAAAGGGAAAAATAAAATAAAATAAAAATAAAAGTTCATGAATTAGCACTACAAACTATTTCAAACACACCCGACAACGGCGCCAAAATTTGACGAGCATAAAACACACACTTAAGTATGCTCGCTAGTCGAATATAGTATAATATAATATCGTATCCACAGGGATAGGATTTAAACAGTATTATTGTAGTTTGTAGCTAGATTGCTATCCAAAATTATCAACAATTGAGAATTACGTGAATTAAAACTAAAATTAACTAAGAATCTAGAGCTAATTGACTAATGACAATCGAACAAATGTAAGCAAGGAAGATATTAATGGGGGAAGATAGGGGTTGATTGGATAGGTGTAAGATAATTGTCTGGGATTTAACTCTAGTTAATTCACTTTGAATGTTCAAGCGAGTCTCTAGAATTCACTTGATTATTAGTTCAAACATTTCGTAGAAACTCCTCTCTCGATTAAGTCTCAACTTCACAATATGAACTAAATTAAGCTCGGCGAAGATATGCAAGAATGCGTAGTGGATTGGTCTTTAGGAGAACCTCTTTCCATTATCCTCGTAACTAGGTTTAAGCAATGATTCAACTAGCCTCTTTCGATTTCTAAGAAGAATTAGTGAACTCAACCAACAACATAATGCAAAGATATCACAAGTTATGCCTCTCTCGATTACATGAACATGTGAATATAGATGCAACAATTAAATCATCCAAAATGATTCAATACATAAAAACTAGAGTTAATATCCAGAAACAAATATCAATATACCAAATCCATCAATCCCTAAAGAGAACCACTCCAAAGATTTGGAATAGTTCATCACAAATAGGTTAAAGTAAAGAAAGACATAAAACGATCCAAACTCTTGTCTTTAGTAAGGATTAAATGATGAATACCTTGTGCTTTTGATTCTCAACCTCCTCGTTAGCCTCCTTAGGTCTTATATAGGTCAAAAGTCCAAACAATAACGGTTTTCCATGTATTTATACCAAATAGAGTTAGGCCCAGGCAAAAACACCTTCTCCTACACGAAATAGGACAAATACTCTAAAAATTGCACAGGCACGCCGCATGGAGTGACGTGCCATGCGGGGCATTATTGGGGAAATCCAGAGAGTTGATTTCTGACAGACAGCAGGATTTTGTATTGGCGCGGCGTGCCATGCGCATCGGGTGTATTATTTTCTCAAAGTCTAGATTTTTCTTGACTTTTTGATATCTAGACGTGGTTCTCAACCCCGAACGCGATCCCAACTTAATCCCATGAGCTTTTACTCAGACTTCAAAGATCCAAATCACTTGAATTCATTTTGTAATGTCTACATAGCTCGAAATCGTCCTACAAGGCATAAAACACACAATTAGTGCAAAACACTAGCGACTAAAGCTCAAAATCAATTAAAGTGCAATAAATTAGAGTACAATAAGTGACTAAAACATGACATTATAGCCTACCATCATACCAGAAAATTTTCCAACTTAAACTTTGTTCCGAGTGGTCCGAAATCACCCAATCCACCCCGTTCAATTATACCAACAAGTCCATAAACATAATCCGGACCTACTAGAAGTCCCGGAACACCTTAAAACATTGAAACCAAGAATCGCACCTCAAAACCAAATATTAAACCTTAGAACTTACACTTTCGTCCAATTAGCTCTAAACGCGGCGAATGATACTTAGACAACTCGGAGTTGCACCAAATTTAATGCACAAGTCACAAATCACTAGAAAACTCTAAAACCTTTAAGACGTCAACTTTCAACAATAAGCGCTGAAATGCACGCGGATCACCCAAAACTCGATTCGAACACAAGTCCAAGTTCAAAATCATCATACGAATCTATTAGAATCCTCAGATCCTAGTTCTGAGGTCATTTACTCCAAGTGTTGACTCAAGTCAATATTGGCCACCATAGGCCACTATTATATAACTAAGTGTTCCAAATTCAGTCTGAACTCTTCCAAAATGGTAAAAGCATATACAAAAGGTATTAAATAGGAGAACGGAGATCTAAAAAGTAAAATGACCGACCGGATCGTTACACATCATATATATATATATATATATATATATTTGAGCCACTGAATGCCCTTTTGGGATCTCAACCCTCTAATATTTTAGTAGATTATACTAACTATGGGATACTTGACGGCAAGTATCATTTTTTTTCCTTTTTAGAGAAGGTATGTGTACCGACTCGGCCTGTCGTTTTGAGTATTGTAGGTACGTTCCCCTATTTATTGATTATTCTATGTTCAATTGTGGTTATGTGACTTTCCGGGGTGGTTGGTTTGGATCCGGGGACGCTTCAGAATGGATTAGGACACTTAGTCCCAAGGTAGGAAGCTTAAGTTGAAAAAATTGGTCGGATATTGACGTATGGGTAAATGACTAAGGAATGTAGTTTTGATAGCTCTGTAAGGTAATTTTGGACTTATTAGTGTGTCAGGATATTGATTTGGAGGTCCGTAGTTCATTTTGGCTTGAATTGACAAAAGTTGGAAAGTTGAATATTTGGAAAGTTGAGAAGTTTAACTGAGAGTTGACTTTGCTGATACCGAGCTCAGATTTTGGTTTCGGGAAGTGGAATAGGTCATTTGTGTCATTTATGACTTGTGTGAAAAATTGGGGTCAATCGGAGTTGGGTTGGTGTGTTTCAGCATTGGTTTAAGAAGTTGGATGTTCATTAGTTCATTAGGCTTGAATTGGGGTGCGATTCGTATTTTCGATGTGATTTGAGGCTTCGCCTAAGTTTGTATGATGTTTTAGGATGTGTTCGTATGTTTGTATGGCGTCCTAGGGGCCTCGAATAAGATTGAGATTGATTTCGGTGTGAGTTTGGCCTTATAGAATTGCTGATTTTTTAGGTATCTGGTTTCCTCTTACGCGATTGCGTGAAGAGGGTCACGATCGCGTAGGGTTAAGTCTGGAAGGTGGGAATTTTCTAGTGCATTTGCGAGATTTTGTCTACAATCACTAAACTTTGGGGAGTTGTGCTATGAGAACGCGTGAGAGGTGACGTGTTCGCGAAGGAGGAAGAGAATAATTGGGATGTCATACGCGTTATTCTACGCGATCGCGTAAGTCTGGCCGCGATCATGTATGTTTGGTAAGTTATTCACCGCATTTGCGACTTGGGAGTGCGTTCCTGTAGGAGGTTTTTGGCTTCTGAAGATTTTGTTCTTCGTATTCGCGTGAGAAATGCCACAGCCACATTGTGTAACCACTGGGGAGACTATATAAAATCCCAAAGCGTGGGTTAGAGTAAAATATCATCTTTGGACTTAGGGAGCTCGGCTAAGGACGATTGTTGAATGGGATTTCACTACAAATCAAGAGGTAAGCTATTTTTTAGCACTTTTGTCCAATAATATTGAATACGCGTTGATTTCGACACCTAGATTATGTGTTTTTAAGGTGAAATTTGGGGGATTTTGGACTAGGGAATTGAGAGTAAGATTTGGGGGTTTGAGGGTCGGTTTGTGGTCGGAATTGGATGATTTTGCTATGGTTGGACTGGTTATTGATAGGAGTTCTGATTTTGTAAATTTTGTTGTATTTCGAGGCATGGTGTGATGACCCAAAAGGGGTCATCCTAAGTAATCCTAGATAAATCTGTGTTTCGAGGCCCCGAAAGCCTCTGTTAATCTCACCTCGATATGCGTGCGCATTCCGGACGCGTAGACGGGAAGTTTGCATGTTGGAATTTGATGGAAATGGATATTTTTGATAATAAAATGAATAAAGTTGACATTGGTCAACATTTTTGGTAAACGGACCCGAACCCGTGATGTGTTACGACCCGAAATCCCATCTTCGGGCCATGACTGCGTCTAACATTGAACCCGCTAGACAAGCCAACGTTTGAACTAGGTAAAATTCATTAACAACTAACACAGATAAGATAACTAAAGCATTGATTGTCAACAATATGAAGGTTAACAAATAGCCAAAAATAACATAGCAATTTCGAAGTGAAACCCATATACAAATCCCAGAACTGGTGTCGCATACTCACGAAGTGTCTAAGAGATTACTAAAAACAAAGGTCTGAAAATAAGTACGTAGGACTGTCTTTGAAATATAAAGTAAGACAGAGCTGAAAGTGAAGAGTAGAAGGTGACTCCAAGGCCCACGAACGTCTGCGGGTCTACCTCGATGTCTCCTGTATGAACTGATGAGATGCTCCGACCGTCAGTGATCACCGGGTCCGGCTGCGTAGTCTGCACAACATAAAGAAGTGCAGGTGTAGCATCAGTACAACCGACCCCATATACTGAGTAAGTGCCGAGCCTAACCTCGACGAAGTAGTGATGAGGCTAGGACCGACAGCAATATATGCACCTGTGCAATTCTATATAATAATAGGAGAATATCGACGGAAATAAGCAAGTAAGACAGATACGGGGAGAACATGCTGGGGGTAAAAAGGGCAACAAAANGTCCCCAAACAGATAATGAACCATAAAAGGCACGACATGTCCCCTCGTGCATAACCTCACAATCACTCGGCACGGAATGTCCCCTCGTGCATATATAATAACACTCGGCACGGAATGTCCCCTCGTGCATAACCTCACAATCACTCCACGAGGGGACATTCCGTGCCGAGTGATTGTGAGGTTATGCACGAGGGGACATGCCATGCCTTTTGCTATTCATTATCTGTTTTGAGAAGTTAAATTGCTGCTTTTATTTTTACATTTCAGTTATTACCCTGTTCTACCGTGTTAGCATTTTGTTGCCCCTTTTACCCCCTAGTATATTCTCCCCGTATCTGTCTTACTTGCCTATTTCCGTCGATATTCTCCTGTTATTATATAGAATTGCACAGGTACATATAATGTTGTCGGTCCTAGCCTCGTCACTACTTCGCCGAGGTTAGGCTCGACACTTACTCAGTACATGGGATCGGTTGTACTGATGCTACACTTGTACTTCTTTATGTTGTGCAGACTACGCAGCCAGACCCGGTGATCACTGACGGTCAGAGCATCTCATCATTTCATACAAGAGACATCGAGGTAGACCCACAGACGTTCGTGGGCCTTGGCGTCACCTTCTATTCTTCACTTTCAGCTCTGTCTTACTTTATATTACAAAGACAGGCCTATGTACTTATTTTCAGACCTTTGTTTTAGTAATCTCTTAGATAGTTCGTGAGTATGTGACACCAGTTCAGGGATTTGTATATGGATTTTATTTCGAAATTGCTATGTTATATTTTGGTTATTTGTTAACCTTCACATTGCGGGCTATCGATGCCTTAGTTATCTTGTTCGTTTTAGTTGTTAATGAGTTTTATTTAGTTCAAACATTGGTTTGTCTTGCGGGTTCGCCGTTAGTCGCAGTCATGGCCCGAAGGTGGGATTTCGGGTTGTGACACATGGGCTCGGGGTTGACCTTTTAGGTTGACTTTTTGGGTTTGGTTAAAGAACTTAGCTTTATCGTATGGGATCAATTCCTATTACTTATTTTGATTATATATTAAGGTTTTTTTACTAGATTCGAGTCGTTTAGAGGCCGATTCACAAGGCAAGGGTTTGTTGGAGCATTGAGATGTGTACTTTTAGGTAAGTAACACTTTTAAACTTGGTACTAAGGGTATGAATCCCTGAAGTACGTTGTCGCGCCCCCCTCTTTCCTCGCGGAGATCGGGTTCAGGACATATCGGTTGAGGAAACTCTTTCCTTTTGGGAAAGGGGGTTTGCATATTTGGAGAGTCGCCACCTAACGATTTTAACGGTGCGTTAGGGCACCTAAGGGGTTCATTTACAATTACGTTTCTAACCAGAGATAGGGTAAGTGCTTGAAATTATCCCAAGGGGGAGGTGTTAGGCACCCCTCAGGATCCACAAGTGTGGTTTCCGGTCAAATGGTTTTCGTGAATTTGCACAATTAAACAAATAACAAGTAAGGGCTCAAGTAAGAGGGGATTTTAAGTATTAAGCAAGTAAGTGTTTGGAAAACAATTATAAAACGACTAAGTTTTGAAAAAGAGTTATAATCTAACATTTAAAGTAAGGGATGTACTAGGTTTGAAATAATATGGATCACATCAATGCAATACCCAGTATGACACTCCTCGGAGAGGGGCTACACGTGGTATTAGCGCATCAGTCATCATATCCATATTCTACCCTTTCCCACCCCGTGAAGGTAATTAAAGCGCGTGTTGGTCACGAACACTATTGCGTGCTATTACCCGTCCCATCCTATCAGTCCCGGAGGAAGTTAGGACTACTATCCTAAATGGAGGTACTAGGCAGACCCTCAGGTTTAAAGGTAAAATTCTGAAGCGACAAGTAAAGAACATATAGGACTGCAGTAAATGGGAAACACATAGGAGCAAATAAGAGGCTCAGATTTACCTCTGCAAATAATGCATATAATTAGCACGACTCAAACACATATAAGGGCAGTATTGTTAATTAATATCATAAGACATGGTGTCTAGGTGAATTCAGAGGATAAACAGACATGTAGTTTTGTTATTACTTGAAATCCCTAATTAGTTTTCCTATTGATTGAAAGAACCTGTTAGCATTAAGCAATACACACAAGAGAGACAAACTTCCAGTTTTAGAAATTTAATCCCCTAAGGCTTGCCTAGGCGGGGGATAATGTATCAGAATTATTAGAGAAATTGTTGTAGATTGTTACCTAAACATGCTGTTCTAGGTGATGTAAATCTGAGAATGCAAAGTCAATTACCAATTTCTATTATAAGCAGACATGATGAACGTAATGTAAGACTGTTTTTATATCTTTTATAAATCATCAGTTTGAACTTAAGATAAGCTGATCAAATGCAAACGAAACCCTAGAGCATGGTATCTAATATGCATATATAAATGCAGGATGATTAAGACCTGATTTTGAATGCGCATGAGTAACAATTTTATGTTAATTTTATTATCCTAAGAGCAGGAGTTCTAAGTGATAGGCATGAGCATAAATTAGAGGCATGATGTACGTTAAAGCAGTAGACATGACAGTCTTAAGGACATGGTATCTAGTGCATGCTTGACATGGTATGCAAAAGTGACAAGTTCATTAATTATTCACCTAAGACATGATTTTTATGTGAAACATGGTAAAGTACAAATTTGTTAATACTCGTTTGAGACATGATTCAGATTTAGAATGCATGAACATAATCACATGACAACATTTTATTGTTATTACTGAACATGCAGTGGCATAACAGTGCTGAAAACAGGTTCATGAAATCCTAAAAGCATGATTTCTAATGCACACATTAGGAATGTAAACCTAATCATGACTTCTATTGCACACATAAGGAAGGTAAACCTAAAAGGCATGGATTCTACCCATCTATATCTATGGCATGCATAGTTATCCCTTTTTACTATCCATCCCCAAGAGTTGTTTACAACTTATTACAGGCCAATGAATAAATTACATAACTGAAATGGAAAATAAGAAGTTATTCTATAGGGATCCTACAGATAGGACCAAGTGTTCCAAACCTCATGCCATATGATACTTCACAGCCTTTCATAATCCGGGTGTGTCAAAGTTCCCTAAGTACCTCAAGGGCTCCCGGGCAATGCTCACACCCAGATTTAGTAACCAGGAATTGAACATGTGTAGTGTGGAAGTACCAGCCTCATGTGTCATAGTTCAGAGGGAGCTCAGGGGGTCCCAAAGCAGTGCTCACACTGAGGGGGCATAACTTAAGGGTCTAGGAATAAAATGAAGTGCAAGAGATGATTTGGAAAAGAGTTGAGTTAAAAAAAACCTTTCTAAAGAATAGATTATTCGAAATAGTTTGCAAGATAGTAAGTGAGTAGTTTGGGAAAACAGTTTCAGAATCAATCAACCAACATTAAACAACACATAGTGCATAGAGACAATACAGACAAGGGAACAGGGAATGGGATATATAGAAAACAGGTTAGGATACCAGAGTATCACAACCCGTACAAAGCTCAGACAGACATAGTTTTCCACAAAAGGTTCATGCCAAGGGCTTAAACAAAATCAGATTGAAAGGTACTGGGGGAGATGGCAGCATGCAATACATATAATTACACATAGGTTCAGAAAAGGTCATATGTTCAAGATTACATGGAGACTAGGTGACACATCTTGCAACTGTACTATACTAGGGATCACATAAGACATAAGCAAAATTACATTGAAACATGCAAGAGGCCGTGCATATGCTGAGGCTAAGGAGAAAGGTACTGAGAACTAGAAACAACAGAGTATACCAACTAGTTGCAAATAGTACAACAGAACCATAAGTAGAAGTAGATTAAGAATAGTATAAATTGAAATACCTAAAGAAACATATTGTTTTGAAGCTTAAACATAAATTGGAGACATACCGGTTGGAAGGATAACAGGTATAGAATGAAGAGTAAGCAAGTATGTTAACTAGTCTTGGATTTTAGCCGACTAGTAGCAAGCAAGAAATCAAGAGAAGAAGTGTGTGTGTGAGTAAGAGAGATAACAATGTATATGTTTGTGTCTCTGATTAATGAAAGAGTAGTGTGTATATATAGTTTGAAAGATAGGTGTCAAATAAGGTAACAAATAACAGTTCAACAAATTATGGAAGTGCACATCAATTATAATCACATTAATATCAGTACTCCCTTTAATTAATGAGTCAATATTCAAACGGATACAAACATATATAAGGAAAGGAAATCATATAAATTGATGGTACAAGCATAGGGAAGTATATGGCACATAAGTAAGACCAGGTTCAGAATATTATTTAAGGAAATTATATGTGTATTAATTTGACAACAATATTAGGTATGAGAATGAAGTAGGGGATAATCAAAAATTGGGAAATCAGCAAGGGGATCCTCGAGTGAGGTTCCAACTATGGGCAATCAACACTGATCAAAGGAAAATACCACACAAGGGAATAACTTCAGCACATATAGGAATAGTACAGAACAAGCAAGACTAAGTTCAACATTGCTCCAATTAAGGAAACAACATAAGAATCCGTGTGATAGCATATCCAACAAAATAAGGCAAGGAAATAATTTAGGTTAAGATTAGTAATGTATTACCATAGGAGATCAGTGAAGGACACTAATCCCTAGGAATCAGGGATTCGAATAGGAATAACGTCAATTAAAAGAAATTAGCAGATGATAAGATAGAAGTCGGAAAACCCTAGTAGTGAAGACATATGAGATTAGGGATTCTTATGAACTTATAGGGTAAATAGTAAGATAAACGGGAAAGCAGGAGAAATCAAAGACTTAGATGAATAACATAGGGTAAAACACCAGCGAATCACAAAGCTCATGAAACATAGACACATATGCAGACAATATTATCACAGATAAAATCAAAGACTTAGGGTTTAGGACTAGAAATTAGGAGTTTCAACACAACAACTTAGACAAGAGCGAGAAACTTAAATAAATCGCTAAAACACAGTACGAATCATAGAATGACACTAAAAAAATCATAGGAAAATCGTTTCAGAAAAGGGGTCATGAAACCCTAGTTTTGTAAACAAGAGTCACTTTAGAGAAATCAGAGAGTTTTTGAGGAAAATAACGAAATAGCTCAAAACCTACACAGATCTATCATAGATCTAAAAGAATCGAGGCGTTTAAGAATTAGGGTTTCAAAGAGAACCCATAAAGATAAGAAAACCTCAAAATATTACTGGTTTAAGCCCCAAAGGTCATAGATCTTACTCGAACGGCCGGAGGTGACCGGAGAATGGTGAGCACAGGCCCAGGGGGGTAGGAGAGTTAACCCAGGTCTCTTGAAGGCCTTAGAGATAGAAAACACCGGTGTAAAAGGCCTTAGAGAAACATTTTGAAATTATTTATAATATAATTTATGAATAATTATTCAATAAAAAATACTACATAAATAGGAAAATAGATTGATAAAAATATGAAAAAATTATGGAAAAATACCAATCATTATAAAAAGTGATTTTGAAGGTATATATGCAAGTTTGAAAATACTTTGAGGAAAAATTGGGTATCAACAGCTTAACCTTTTTACCCGGGAAGGATGAAAGAGTTGTCGGGTAAAGATATAATGGCCAATTTTGACCGAATGAAATGGTTTGAAGAGTTTTAGGCCGCACCCTGGTTTCTGAGTTGCCTACATATCTCTGGTTTTACAGGAATCAGGCCACATGTAGTTCAGGAGCCATCGACGAAGTGTACCGATGGAGTTTTACAAGAAACGGACGCAAAGCACATGGTTAGGCAAACAAATGGCTGGCGAGGTAGTTTGGGAGGACTGGAGCGGACCGCTCCTGTCAGGATGGCTGTTGCTTGCCAGATTACCTGCAAATAAATACGAGCATATATTGTGCGTGATTTAAACATGATGCAAATTCCCGTCGGACTATGAATGCTTATCTTTGGATGGTTAAGGATGACGTCTTCAGACCATGATGTCCTGGGCCATGAATTGCTTGATGCAGGATTTGCAGGCCATGAAATGATGTTCTCGGGCCATGAGGATGGTGCCTCCGAACCATGATGCCTTTTAATAATGGTATGAAAAAGCGATGTAAGAAATCCTCAGGCCATGACATGGTGTTCTCGGGCCATGAAGATGGTGCCTCCGAACAATGACGCCTTTGGATAGGTTGGCGATATTTCAGCCCATGAAAATGTAATAATATGATGCTAAAAAGACAAAGCTTAGTCTTGTGAATTAAAGGGGTAGAGCTTAGCTCGAAAGGAAAGCGAAGTAAATAGTGCTTGAGGCAGTGGTTACTTTGAAAAATAAATTGGAGGTAGCGTATAGCCTCGGAAGGCAGAATAGTAGCCTTATGCTAATTCAGGTGAAGATAGCGTTTAGTCTCGGAAGGCATAATAGTAGCCTTATGCAAGAATGCAAATGCAGATGGAGACAGCGTTTATTCTCGGAAGGCAGAATAGTAGCCTTATGCAAGAATGCGAATGCATATGGAGACAACGTTTAGTCTCGGAAGGCAGAATAGTAGCCTTATGCAAAGAATGTGAATGCAGATGGAGACGGCGTTTAGTCTCGGAAGGCAGAATAGTAGCCTTATGCAAAGAATGTAGGTGCAGGTGGAGAAAACGTTTAGTCTTGGAAGGAAGAAAGGTAGCCTTATGCAAGATGCGAATGCAGATGGAGGTAGCGTTTAGCCTCGGAAGGCAGAAAAGTAGCCTTATGTAGAAAAGTAAATGATGGTAGGAATTCTTAGCTTGAGAATTGTGACTTTGAACATGTTCGTATTTTGTGTGGACATCAAACTTTGGCGTTCACAATTGTGATGAAATTTGAGACTTCTTTGCATGTTTGTTCTTTGTACCTGCATCCACAGAAAAATCGTGAGTTTTGTAGAGGGGAAGGTTAGTTCGTATCCCCGTTGGATTTCGCTTGCCTCGTTCGGCTTAATCTGATGATATTGTCTGTATCATTGAGGTAGCGTTTGCTAAACAAACTATTTCAAGAATAAGTATGCATGATTTTGTAAAAGTATAACAGATAATAGTGTTAGATGAACCGACGACCGTGACACGGCTCGAGACGTTGCTACCTCTTCTGCTACAGAATTTTGAGGGCCCTCCTCAAAATTCTGCCCCAGTTTGATGGGTGAATTCTTATGAATGTTGCTCGTGCAGCAATCGGCTGAACTTGCTTCAGAATTTTGAGGGTCCTCCTCACAATTCTGCCCCAGTTTCCAATTATGGGAAAAAATGGAATATTTATTGAATTGTGACCGAACCCATAGGGCTGCCTACGTATCCCCTCTTAAACGAGAATTAGGTCAGGCGTAGTTCAATTTAAATTATTGAGAAAGCATAAAGATTACACATAGTAGCGCTTGACTGTATCTGAATTGATTGGTTGTGGCCAAACGTCTCCGTCCATTTCTGCAAGTATAAGTGCTCCTCCTATCAACACTCTGTGAACCATGTACGGGCCCTACCATTTGGGAGAGAATTTCCCCTTGGCTTCATCTTGATGTGGAAAGATTTTCTTTAACACCAGCTGCCCTGGTATGAGTCATCTCGGATTGACTTTCTTGTTGAAGGCTCTGTTCATTCTGTTCTGATATAATTGACCATGACAGACTACATTCATTCTCTTTCCGTCTATGATGTCTAGTTGCTCATAACGGTTCTTTACCCATTCTGCG
The DNA here is from genome assembly GCA_005239495.1 of Nicotiana undulata. NCBI lineage: Eukaryota > Viridiplantae > Streptophyta > Magnoliopsida > Solanales > Solanaceae > Nicotiana > Nicotiana undulata. The sequence goes on from ML280615.1 coordinate 13,049, forward strand.
TCGTTGAGCTCAGCTTCTTGTATAATTCTTAGAGATGGAATCTCAACTTCAGCGGGGATGACAGCCTCTGTACCATAAACTAGCATATAGGGAGTTGCCCATGTTGATGTGCGGACTATGGTGCGGTATCCCAATAAGGCAAATGATAACTTCTCATGCCACTACTTGTGCCTTTCTATCATATTCCTCTAAATCAATGTTCTTTTGTTGCGTTATCTCGTGACATGTCACGGTCATTGGTTCATCAAGACAAGTAATACAAATGTTGTATAGATGAAGTAATGAGAGAAAATAGTAATGATAAATATTTGGTTCATAAGAAAAATTAGGAAATTCTATGTTAAATTGAATAAATGTTTTGAACATTGAGGATCTTATTGCAGGAATTGAAAATGCATAAAGGGAAAATCATTTTAGTAAATAAAACAGTAAGTAATGTTTGTTTTAGCCTTGCTACCCTGAGGCTCGTCGGGATTTGGTCGTCCTAATAGTCCAGTTCTTGAGGTATGTCCCTCTGCTCACAGCCTGTATGGAAGGGAGTTCCTCCTCCACCTCCTCGAAAATAACGCAGCAGTCCATATCACTCTCCTCCAGAAACAAGTTCCTTATTGCTGCAAGTGCTTCTTCTTCGTCTGATCCATAAATAATGTTGGCATGTTGGAAGGTCCGCTCTAGATGTGGTATTGGCTGCTCCAAAGGGTAGTAAGGACCGCGCCAAGGTGGCGACTAGTCATTGTACTCTTTCCAAGTATAGTCGTATCCCAGACCAAAAGTGGTGCCATGGCTTTTGATCTTGATAGGTTTGGAGATTCCTTGAAGGTTCTTGCCGAGCCCTTTGCCAGGTTCGTACCCATTCCAGTTTAGTATACTCTTGATTTTACTATCCCACCATTTTTCCTTGTCAACGGCATTGACCCCTTCAATGTGGTGGTAAGTTTCTCCACCAAACTTTCTTCTTCCTTCGATCACCGGAATAGTCTGGCGATTATAAATAGGGTTACTACAATCACCATGAATAATCACCTCTTGGTGGTTCCACTCGAACTTCACTGCCTGATGTAATGTTGAGGCTACGGCCCCAGCAGCATGGATCCATGGTCTTCCTAATAACAGATTGTAGGACGCTGGTACATCTATCACTTGGAAGTCAACCTCGAACCAAGTTGGTCCCATTTGCAGGCATAGGCTTATCTCACCAATGGTGGATCTTTGAGATCCATCGAAAGCTATCACATTGATTGCTCCATCCTTTATCTCATGCAACCCTTTACCCAATTTCTTGAGTGTTATCAACATGCAAATGTTAAGACTGGATCCTTCAACGATCAAGATTCTGGTGATGAAATAATCTTCGCATTGCACAGTGATGTGCAATGCTTTGTTATGGCCCAACCCTTTAGGAGGCAACTCGTCTTCATGGAAAGTGATCTTGTGACTTTCCAACACCTGGCCCACCATATTGTACATTTCCCCACTAGTGATGTTGTTTGGTACATACGCTTCACTCAACACCTTCAACAGAGCACTTCGGTGCGTCTCGGAATTCTGTAGCAAAGAGAGGATGGATATTTGTGCTGGCATTTTGTTCAGTTGATTGATGACCGAATACTCCTTAACATGTACTTTCCTCCAAAGGTCGTCCGGACCTGCCTCAATAAGGGGAGGCCAGCTGGCAGCCTGCTTTCTTGATTCGGCCAGATGCTCAGGGGTATAGACCCTACCAGTTCTCGTCATACCCTGTGTTGCGATAGCTACCTCATTTTTGACCTTGCCTTTCCTTCTCGCCTCAGCTGTATAGTCCCACGGGATAGCGTTTGTATTGAAGGGTGGCGTGATCGACATCGCCAATAGAATTGGTGTGGCTATCCTTACTTCAAATGGAACATGTGCCTTGGCTGGAAAGACTGCAACCTCAAATGGTGCGGGTGCATTTGTCGGAGACACGAACTCAACTTCAATCAGTACTAGTGTATTTGCGGGTGGTGCTGCTTCTAACTCAAGAGGTATGGACATATTTACCTCAGCACCCTCAGACGGTTGAATCTGGACTATGATCGGGTTGAGAGTGACTGCTGGTTTCTTTGCATCTTCGCCTTCTGCGATCAACCCTATTGATCCCTCGGGGTCCCAATCATCTTCTATTTAAATCATATGGATACCTCCACCCTTATGGTCTGGTAGAGGATTTTTGTGGACGTTCGGAGCGGGCTCCTTTGCCACAATGATTTTGTTATCAATCAGGGACTGTCTCTTGTCTTTCAAAGAGCGGCATTCATCGATGGTGTGCCCTTTCATGCCGGAGTGGTATGCACAGGATTTGTTTGGGTTAACCCAATGAGAAGGGTTCTCAGGGGTGGCAACAGGGATAATGGTGACGTAACCGGCAGCTTTGAGTTTCTCATACAGTTGGTCAATGGGTTTAGCTATGGCGGTGTACTGTTTTGGAGGTCTTCGATCAAAATTAGGTCGAGGTCTAGGGACGTTTTGACGGGTAGAGGTGATTGGTAATGAGATGGCTGAGAATTGTAAGTATGGTAAACAGGAGCGGATTGTGAGTATCTGGGTGAAGTAGGTTGATATGTGGGTAGTGGAGATTGGTAGGTAGGCGGTGGAGTTTGGTAATTCGGGGTTGGCTGGTATGTGAGCGGGGGTGCTGGATAGATTTGGTATTTGAGTGGGGATTTGGCTCTTTGTGCAACCATTACAGCTCCCACGTCTCTTTTCTTAGACACACCACCGGACTGAAAAGCCTAGTTTGTAGCTTGAAAGGCTTCAAAATTCGTGACTATACGCTCTTAATACCTTCTTCGATTCGCTCCCCTAATTTGATAATGTCTGAGAATTTGTGATTCTCAATCATCATCAGACGTTCATAATATTGCGGGTCCTGGGCCCGGACAAAGAACTTGTTCATCTGCTCCTCTTCTAAAGCAGGTCTGACTTTAGCAGCTTCGGACCTCCAACAAGTGGCATAGTCACGAAAGGTCTCAGTGGGTTTCTTCTTCAGATTCTGGATATAAAACACGTCTGGTGCATTCTCTTTGTTGAATCTAAATCTGTCCATAAAGTCAGACGCCATACCTATCCAGTTTGACCATTTCTTAGGGTCTTGGCTGATGTACCAAGACAGCGCATCTCCTTTCAAACTCCTCATGAAAAGCTTCATGCGAATCCTTTCATTCTTTCCCACGCCAACTAGCTTGTCACAATAGGTTCTTAGATGGACCCTCGGATCACCAATATCGTCAAATATTTCGAACTTCGAAGGTTTGTACCCCTCGGGCAGTTCGTCATCAGGTTGTATACAGAGGTCTTAATAATTCAACCCTTCGATTCCCTTGGTTCCTTCAACACTCTGAACTTGGCTGGTCAGCTTCCTTAGTTCCTCAGCCAGGTTCTTGATAAGCATGTCCTTTTCATCAAACTCATATGGGTATGGGATAGGTGGAGTGGAATGGGTCATGGTTTCCACATAGATGGGATTGTGGAAGTGGTCCTTTGTGGGGTTCTGCGATTCTGGGACAAGTAATGGAGTGTTTTTTGAAATGTGGCAAGTATTGCATTGTGTTGGGAGAGTTTGGTTCTTTGGCGGAGTGGCGTGATGGTGAAGTGCGGGATGATTCTGTGTTCTTTGGGATATTTTGTGGAGGTGTATGGTTTTAAGTGTTTGGGACATTGACGTCTGGGATGTTGAGGGAAAATTACAGGTTAGCCAGATTTCAGACCTGATCGAGCTCTTCTTGAAATTTCAGCAGTTTCTGTTCCAGTTGTGACATGTTCTCATTTAGGACCGCCAGTGGCCTCTAGCCGTTTAACCACATTCTCCTTCGTGATGCCGCTAGATTCTTCCATCTTACTCTTGCCTTTGTTCTTGCCTTTAGGAGGACTAGGAGGAGGAGTAGGTGGAGGGCCCTTAGATCTTGTGAGATAAACAGATGATGCCAGAGTGCACAAACTAACCTTTGTGGAGGGGAACAATAAAGAAAAGAGAAAAAAAATAAAAACAAAAAAGTAACAAATCAGTGAGGATTATGAAAGATATTGCGGTATTTAAACACATAGCGCGTGAATGTAAAGCGTGTCCTAATTTGGGAACCGCTTTATGCCCGAGGTAGGCCTAGCGACATGTTGACTTGGAGAACTTAAGATGCTAAATGCCTCATTTTATTGATAAGTAAATAGACAAATCCAAAAACGACACTAAATAAACGAAAAATAAAAGTCACTAATGGCCATTGGCCTCATTACATTGACAGAAAAATAAAGACATTCCTATCTATTTGGTCCCAGAAGGACCTTCCCCAGATTCGGCATTGCTGCTTCCCTCGAACAACTTTCCTAGCTCGCGAAGTCCCAGCAACAGGTATGGTCTGGCGAGATGTCCTCCTTCAGCCCTTTGGAAGTCTTCGACCCTTTTGATGAATTTCTCCTCCAGCTCGACTATACGTCGTTCTAAGTATCCTAACCTCTTGTTGGTGCTGACGGAAATGTCTTTCCACTCCTCGATTAGCTTCTTGTTAGACTCATGTATTTTGTGGTGATCATCCTCACATTCGCGGATCCTTTTGCACAGCTGGTTGACCTTGACTTGTGCTTCAGCCCTTTCATCTATAACCCTGTGGCCTTGGACGTACCCTGGCTTGCTCTGATCACCCATATCCTCTTCTAACCAACCAAGATAGAAAGGGGTACAACCGGCACGATACCTGTCTGGCTCGATGGTGTCTTTCTCAAGGATAATCTTGTAGTGCCATAGGTGCTAAGCTTGGCACTTGTGAGGACTGTCATTATTTTGAAAGTCTGCTCGAAGATGGATCATTTTGTAGACCCTGGGTATGACTTTCTTCTTGCCTGCTTGCCTCATAACTCGAAGAGGCACATAAGGGTATGTCCCCTTTAAACCAATCAGTATTAGAAACAGTGCATCTCGGGATCGGACGATGAACTCATCTGTCGGAAACCACTCAAACATCCATTGAACTTGTTTTTCTGTCAGACTATCAAAGAGCTCAACCCATCCTTCGGCATTCTCAGGTTAAGCGAACATGTCGGGGATGTAATTCATTTGCTTCGGGTGATGGAAAGAGATGTGGTCATCCCAGATCCTTCGATGAATGTCTTGTTGGTATTCGCCTCTTTGGAGATGTTCCACGAGCCAGAGTTGAAGTAATAAATTGCAACCTTCAAAATGTTTTTGCTCCTCATTGACACATTTCCAAGGCCCGATATATGTCTGCAATGATCATGGGCACAATGCTGAAGTTTTTCCCATCTACCCCTTCCATTAAGGTCTTAGTCACCATGGCCAGTCTAGTATGGATTCTCTCTTTCTTCATTGGAAACACGATCAAACTCAAGAAGAAAACCATGAAAACGAACACTCGGTGATGGATGTATCCCAGGGAGGTGATATAAAATTCGTCATGATAGGTACGGTATGATTTGCTATGGTCGTACCTCTCGTACAGATAGTCAAAAAGAATGTACGACTCCTTCAAGCATACCAGTTCTGCATTCTTCTTCAGACCTATCATCTTAAGGAAACCTTTGCCTATCCGGTTCTCAAGCATCAGCAACCCCGGGGTTTCCCACACTAGGCCAGCCAGTCCTCATATTTCCTCCAGCAAAGGCATCATTTCAGTGTCCCCAAAGCGGAACACGGACCTTTCGCAATCCCAGAATAAGGTAGCAGCCTTTATTACCATTTTGTTAGGATGAATTTCTAGGAGGGATGGTAGGATGCCCAAGTATTTCCTGACGATAGCTTTCTCGCTAGATTGCAGATCTTCCCACCATTTCAGCAATCTAGGGTGGATATTGGCGACCATGCCGAATCTGGGACTTCTTGCCTCATGTTTCTGCAAGACAAATAAGGTTAGGCCCTTACCCTCACCAGACTCGACTATTTAACGTCAATAATTAGCAGAAAGCATTTAGTTCTCCAAATAAATGCACAGAACGTGATGATGTCCGTTTGGGTTTAGGGAAACCCGATGGACATTTGGATAAGGTTGTCTTAAAAGCTATCGTGCGGAAGACACTTTAGTTTGACTAGGTTTGACCATGATGCATGCAATCAATACAATAGAGTAAGGTTTCTATGGGGTTTTAGACTGCTACCCTTGAGCGGATAACTCAAGGGGGAAAGGCACGAAACCGTTGACTGCACCGCTGATCGACTAGTTTTACCGCAAATAAGCCTTTCCGAATTTAGGGGGTAATAATATAGGAAGAGTGCAACCACTCATCAAGCGTTGCTATAGTATTTTGTTTGGCACGAGTGGAGTATGAATGTTTAGCATGATTATGCAATAATAAGCATTAACAAGTTGTCATGTATTTGCACGTTAAAGAAAGCGGTAAATACAACAGTTATGATTTAAAGCAGTTACAAAGGAAAACAAAGAAACATGTCAGTTTCATTTTTGGGGAAAATTAAATACTTGAAATTAAAATGGTAATCGCACGTAGAAGGGAAGGGGAAAGGGTGCAAGTATTAAAACAAAGCAAAGGTGCAAATTCACAAAACAATTTGAAATGGTAAAAGCCTATAATCCCCAGCAGAGTCGCCATGATATCGCTCCCCCTTCTTTCCTCGCGGAGATCGGGTTTAGGACATTGGGTTGACGCAACTCTTTCCTTTTGGGAAAGGGGGTTTGCATATTTGGAGAGTCGCCACCTAACGATTTTAATGATACGTTTGGGCACCTCAGGGGTTCATTTATAATTACGTTGCTAACTAGAGATAGTGTAAGGGATTGAAATTATCCCAAGGGGAAGGTGTTAGGCACCCCTCAAGATCCAAAAGTCCGACCAAATGGTTTTCGTGAATTTGCACAATTAAACAAATAAAAAGTAAGGGCTCAAGTAAGAGGGGAATTTTAAGTATTAAGCAAGCAAGTGTTTGGAAAACAATTATAAAATGACTAAGTTTTGAAAAAGAGTTATAATCTAACATTTAAAGGAAGGGATGTCCTAGGTTTGAAATAATATGGATCACATCAATTGAATACCCGGTTAACACTCCTCAGAGAGGGGCTACACGTGGTAGTAGCGCATCAGTCATCATATCCATATTCTACCCTTTCCCACCCCGTGAAGGTAATTAAAGCGCGTGTTGGTCACGAACTCTATTGCGTGCTATTACCCGTCCCATCTTATCAGTCCCGGAGGAGGTTAGGACTACTATCCGAAAGAGAGGTACTAGGCAGACCCTCAGGGTTAAAAGTAAAATTCTAAAGTGACAAGTAAAGAACATATAGGACTGCAGTAAATGGGAAACACATAGGAGCACATAAGAGGCTCAGATTTACTCCGCAAATAATGCATATAATTAGCACGACCCAAACACATATAAGGGCATTATTGTTAATTAATATCCTAAGACATGGTGTCTAGGTGAATTCAGAGGATAAACTGACATGTAGTTTTGTTATTACTTGAAATCCCTAATCAGTTTGCCTATTGATTGAAAGAACCTGTTAGCATTAAGCAATACACACAAGAGAGACAGACTTCCAGTTTTAGAAATTTAATCCCCAAAGGCTTGCCTAGGCGGGGGACAATGTATCAGAATTATTAAAGAAATTATTGCAGATTGTTACCTAAACATGTTGTTCTAGGTGATGTAAATCTTAGAATGCAAAGTCAATTACCAATTTCTATTATAAGCAGACATGATGAACATAATGTAAGACTGTTTTTATATCTTTTATAAATCAGCAGTTTAAACTTAAGATAAGCTGATCAAATGCAAACGAAACCCTAGAGCATGTTATCTAATATGCATATATAAATGCAGGATGATTAAGACCTGATTTTGAATGCGCATGAGTAACAATTTTATGTTGATTTTATTATCCTAAGAGCAGGATTTCTAAGTGATAGGCATGAGCATAAATTAGAGGCATGATGTACGTTAAAGCAGTAGACATGACAGCCTTAAGGACATGGTATCTAGTGCATGCTTGACATGGTATGCAAAAGTGACAAGTTCATTAATTATTCACCTAAGTGATAGGCATGAGCATAAATTAGAGGCATGATGTACGTTAAAGCAGTAGAATGCATGAACATAATCACATGGCAGCATTTTATTGTTATTACTGAACATGCAATGGCATAACAGTGCTGAAAACAGGTTCATGACATCCTAAAAGCATGATTTCTAATGCACACACTAGGAATGTAAACCTAGTCATGAGTTCTATTTCACACATAAGGAAGGTAAACCTAAAGGCATGGATTCTACCCATCGATATCTATGGCATGCATAGTTATCCTTTTTTTCCCTTTTTACCATCCATCCCCAAGAGTTGTTTACAACTTATTACAGGCCACCGAATAAATTACATAATTGAAATGGAAAATAAGAAGCTATTCAATAGGGAGCCTACAGATAGGCCAAGTGTTCCAAACCTCATGCCATATGGTACTTCACAGCCTTTCATAATCCGGGTGTGTCAAAGTTCCCTAAGGACCTCAAGGGCTCCCGGGCAATGATCACACCTAGATTTAGTAACCAGGAATTGCCTCAGCGTGTCAGAGTTCAGAGGGAGCTCAGGGGTCCCAAAGAAGTACTCACACTGAGGGGGCAGAACTTAAGAGTTTAGGAATAAAGTGAAGTGCAAGAGATGATTTGGAAAAGAGTTGAGTTAAAAGAACCTTTCTAAAGAATAGTTTATTTGAAATGGTTTGCAAGATAGTAAGTGAGTAGTTTGGGAAAACAGTTTCAGAATCAATCAACCAACATTAAACAGCACATAGTGCATAGAGACAATACAGACAAGGGAAAAGGGAATGGGGATATATAAAAAAAATAGGTTAGGATACCAGAGTATCACAACCTGTACAAAGCTCAGACATACATAGTTTGCCACAAAAGGTTCATGCCAAGGGCTTAAACAAAATCAGATTGAGGGGTACTGGGGGAGATGGCAGCATGCAATACAAATAATTACACATAGGTTCAGAAAAGGTCATGTGTTCAATATTACATAGAGACTAGGTGACACATCGTGCAACTGTAGTATACTAGGGATCATAGAAGACATAAGCAAAATTACATTGAAACATGAAAGAGGTCGTGCATATACTGAGGCTAAGGAGAAATGTACTGAGAACTAGAAACAACAGAGTATACCAACTAGTTGCAAATAGGACAGCATAACCATAAGTAGAAGCATATTAAGAATAGTATAAATTGAAATACCCAAAGAAACATGTTGTTTTGAAGCTTAAACATAAATTGGAGACATGCCAGTTGGAAGGATAGCAGGTATAGAATGAAGAGTAAGCAAGTATGTTAACTAGTCTTGGCTTTTAGCCGACTAGTAGCAAGCAAGAAATCAAGAAAAGAAGTGTGTGTGTGAGTAAGAGAGAGTTTGAATAATGTATATGTTTGTGTCTCTGCTTAATGAAAGGGTATTGTGTATATATAGTTTGAAAGATAGATGGAAAATAAGGTAACAAATAACAGTTCAGCAAATTATGGAAGTGCACATCAATTATAATCACATTAATATCAGTACTCCCTTTAATTAATGAGTCAATATTCAAACGGATACAAACATATATAAGGAAAGGAAATCATATAAACTGATGGTACAAGCATAGGGCAGTATATGGCATATAAGTAAGACCAGGTTCAGAATCTTATTTAAGGAAATTATATGTGTATTAATTTGAAAGCAATATGAGGTACGAGAATGAAGTAGGGGATAATTTAAAATTGGGAAATCGGCAAGGGGATCCTCGAGTGAGGTCCTAACTACGGGCAATCAAAACTGACAAAAGGAAAATACAACACAAGGGAATAACTTCAGTACATATAGGAATATTACAGAACAATCAAGACTAAGTTCAGCATTGCTCCAATTAAGGAATCAACATAAGAATCCGTGTGACAGCATATTCAACAAAATAAGGCAAGGAAATAATTTAGGTTAAGATCAGTAATATATTACCATAGGAGATCAGTGAAGGACACTAATCCCTGGGAATCAGGGATTCGAATAGGAATAACATCAATTAAAGGAAATTAGCAGATGATAAGCAAGAAGTCAGAAAACCCTAGTAGTGAAGACATATGAGATTAGGGATTCTTATGAACTTATAGGGTAAACAGTAAGATAAACGAGAAATCAGGAGAAATCAAAGACATAGATGAATAACATAGGGTAAAACATCAGCGAATCACAAAGCTCATGAAACACAGACACATATGCAAACAATATTATCACATACAAAATCAAGGACTTAGGGTTTAGGACTAGAAATTAGGGGTTTCAACACAATAACTTAGACAAGAGTGAGAAACTTAAATAAATCGCTAAAACACAGTAGGAATCATAGAACGACACTAAAAAATCATAGGAAAATTGTTTCAGAAAAGGGGTCATGAAACCCTAGTTTTGAAAACAAAGAGTCACTTTAGAGAAAATCATAGAGTTTTTGAGGAAAACAACGAAATAGCTCAAAACCTACACATATCTATCATAGATCTAAAAGAATCGGGGCATTTAAGCATTAGGGTTTCAAAGAGAACCCACAAAGATAAGAAACCTCAAAATGTTACTGGTTTAAGCCCCAAAAGTCATAGATCTTACTCGAACGGTCAGAGGTGGCCGGAGAATAGTGAGCATAGGCCCAGGGGGTAGGAGAGTTAACCTAGGTCTCTTGAAGGCCTTAGAGATAGCAAACACCGGTGTAAAAGGACCATAAGAGGTCTGAGGATGAGTACTCCATGGCCTCCGGTGGAGAGGTCGCCGGAGAAGATGAAGGGACTCATCGGAGCAGAGGAAGAGACTGGAAGTCTCTAGAGAGTCAGAGAGATAGAGAGAGAGAGAGAGAGAGAGAGAGAGAGAGAGAGAGAGAGAGAGAGAGAGAGAGAGAGAGAGAGAGAGAGAGAGAGAGAGAGAGAGAGAGAGAGAGAGAGAGAGAGAGAGAGAGAGAGAGAGAGAGAGAGAGAGAGAGAGAGAGAGAGAGAGAGAGAGAGAGAGAGAGAGAGAGAGAGAGAGAGAGAGAGAGAGAGAGAGAGAGAGAGAGAGAGAGAGAGAGAGAGAGAGAGAGAGAGAGAGAGAGAGAGAGAGAGAGAGAGAGAGAGAGAGAGAGAGAGAGAGAGAGAGAGAGAGTAGAGAGATGAGAGACGAGTGAAATGAAGGGGTCGGGGGGTTAGTCTAGGTTTAATTATGGTAACACTGATCTGGGCTGTTGATTTAATTTGATCAACGACTCAGATTGGTTCGGGGTTGGGCCGGGTAGGAAGTTGGTTTGGGCTAGGGTTAATTGGTTAATCAGATGGGTTGGGGCATTGGGTTGGGTTATAATTGAAATTAAAAAGTGGCCATTAGTTAAATACTCGTAAAAATAAAATAAATGATTAATAAAATAGTTAATAATTATATAAAATGAAATTAATGCTAATTAAATGAAAATTAAGGTAATTAGCTAATATTAAAATATGAAAATGACTAATTATAGAATTAAAATAGCATAAAATGTATAATTAGGCAATAATTACAAAATAACTGTAATTATAGCTAAATAATGCCAAATTGGCTAATTTGTGAAATATCAGATCCTAATAGGATTAAAAATGATATATTGATCTGAAAAACATTTTGAAATTATTTATAATACAATTTATGAATAATTATTGAATATAAAATACTACATAAATAGGAAAATAGATTGATAAAAATATGAAAAATTATGGAAAAATACCAATCATTATAAAAAGCGATTTTGAAGGTATATATGTAAGTTTGAAAATAATTTGAGGAAAAATTGGGTATCAACATACGTGTTATTTGGTTGTTGTTGAGGTGACGCACATGCTAGGTGACGAGCGTGTGGGCGTGCACTGCTGTAATTATGACTCGGTTGATTCTGTGGTACTGTGTAGTTATCTAATCTTGTTTCTATCCACGAAATTCCTATGTGTTATACTAATCGAGTTGTGATCCATGTTAGAAATCATGTTTAGGCTATATGTTTATTCTCTTGGGACCCACTGAGGTCATTTCAACTATTGAGTTGTTTGCTTAAATTGCAATTATGTACTCAGTCATATTCATTCATAACATTCATATCTTGGTATCTGCTATCATTTATTATTACATCATGTTATCATTGTTTGGGATGAGTTGTATGAGATATGTGAGCCCATGAGATTGGAGAGATTGATGACTAAGTTGCAGCCTGAGAGCCGTGTTGTCAGTGATATTGTGGATCATGTTGCACACTGCAACAGGTCTTATAGGTTTTATCTATTATTATGGGATCGGGATACATGTCTTAGCATGCCATATTGTCTTTATTTTAGTGCTTGGGTAGGATCCGCCCCTTCGGAGTCTGACATACCAGCAGTGAGCGCATGTACCGTATAGTGCTGAGTGATTGTGTGTGATGAGTGGGAGTCGAGACATTTAGATTGAGTACTCTAAGAGTGTAAGTATCTGGGAGTATCACTATGATGTATTACAATTGACATGCATATTTCACATGTAGTCATAGAGATGTAACATTCCTCGTGCTAGCTGTACTTGACATATTTTATCAGTTTTGAGCTTAAATTGTTGAACTCAAAAGCATGTCTACATTTCTGTACTACATACGGACTGATTATGGAATTTCTCTAATTTATTACTGTCATTTCCGTGTTATACCTGTATTCATTGTTTGGATTTAGACTGTATCTTTCTAAGCTCGTCGCCACTTTCAACTCAAGGTTAGTCCTATTACTTATTGAGTACATTGGGTCGATTATACTCATACTCAAACCGGCAGTTGCTAGATTTGGTGCAGTATCTGCTCAGAGACTATTGAGGTAGCTGCTATGACGCTCGCAAACCTTGACTCTCCTTCCTTTAAGTTTATTCAGTACTGTATTATTTTCCAGATAGTTGTATTAGAGATTTAGACTGTGTTGACACTTAATAGCTCATGTACTCGGTGACACCAGGATTTTGGGATTTGTTTTCGTTGAGTTTCAGTGGTTTTTATCAGTTATTTAAGATATTTTTTCACTATTAAACTTGTTAAAAATCCTGTTTTTAATTCAAATGTGTAGTTATTATATGATTGTCGGCTTACCTATTAATGTGATAGGTACCATCACGACAGGTTGGGATTTGGGTCGTGACAAGTCGGTATCAAAGCACTAGGTTACGTAGGTCTCACGAATCATGAGCAAGTTTAGTATTTTCACGACCCCAAATCCTAACAGGCCGTGATGGTGCCTATCGTGGAACTAGGCTACCCAACACTCATAATTTTCACATAACTACCCATTCGTTCGATTATAATAATTCACAATTAAAAAATAACAGCAACATATCATAAAATAAATTCTTTAAGTCTTAGCGCCCCAAAAATAGTCTAAACAACTCTAAACAAAACCTCCCAAGACTGGAGTCAACGTGGTCACGAGCATCTACGAATAAAACCAACTCTACTAATGTCTTAAATAAAGTCTAGGAATGAAATCTCAAAACTAAATAAGGAAGGGAAATGGAGAAGCTGTGGACGCTAGACAGCTACCTCAAAATCCCGTAAAACTGCTGCTAACGAACAGAGACAGCTACTGCTCCGAGCCGGTACCTGGATTTGTGCCCAGAGGCACATGGAGTAATGATGAGTACGCCAACTCAGTAGTAATGAAAATAAATCACAGTCTGAGCAATACGAAACACACAGCACAGATACATCAATTCACAAAAACAGTAAATCACCAAGTCACCATAAGTATTCATCAAATACATAAGTTCGAAAACCGTTTTCCAAAAATCCTTTGAAATAATTATAATATCAATATATCTCAGTAAAATCAGTTTGAAAAAACGAAGTGAATAGTAGTCCAAAAACTCAGTAAAATTTATCATAAATCTGCCCCTCGGGCCAAAAGCATTTCTCGTAACAATCTCAGTATCAGCCCATCAGGCAACCTCACAGTCACTCAATATTAGCCCATCAGGCAACCTCACAGTCACTCAATACTATCCTATCAGGCAACCTCGCAATCACTCAGTATCAGCCACACGTGCAACATCACTCATTAGGTACCTGCGCTCACTGAGGGTGTGTACAGACTCCGGAGGGGCTCCTACAGCCCAAGCGCTATAACAAGCCACATCATGGCATAAATCACTCACAATATAGGCCCGCAGCCTCACTCAGTCAGACACTCTCAACTTGCCCTTCAGGCCATAAATATACCGGGTTCTCGACCCAAAAACAGTATTTCATTTTCAATAAATAGTATCAAAATACATTGAGTGTCAAAACAATTTTTTCAAGAAACGACTAAGTAAAAATCATAACATGTCATTGAGGAAAATTGTAAAGTCAGCCCTCAAGGGGTAAACAAATCGCCACTAGGCCCCAAACATGGTTTACAGCCCAAAACATATTAAATATATATATCAATATTATTAAGCATAGGCTTTAAAATCAATTTCGCAACTCAATAGTTGCCCAAATAGGGAATAGATTTCCAAGGTTCCAACCTTTTCATTCCAAAACCCGTGAAAGGGTGCAGAGTCCGGGGTTTCATACCCTCAGGACAGGATTTAAAGACATTACTTACCTCAAACTAGCTCGGGAACTATTCCGCAACACGCTTGCCTCTCAAATAAACTCCCAAGTGCTCAAAATCTACCAAGTTCAGATTTTTATCGTCAAATTATGCTTGAGAAATGAATTCCAATTGAAAAATACCAATTTTAAGCACAAAACCGATATCGATCAAAACCCGACCCCCGGGCCCACGTCTCGGAACTCGACAATTTTTATGCCAAAATGTTCTTCATCATCTCACGAGTATGTATATATAAAGAACGCTAAAATTGGAGTTTGTTTAACCCCTCAAATCGACCCCTAAAGGTCTCATAATCTCAAGCCCTAACCCCATCTTTTTCTACTGATTTCCATGAATTAAACACTGAGATTATGTTCTTTAATCACCTATAATCGAGGTTTAAGGTCCAAAATACTTACCTCTATGAAGAACACTGATTTTCCCTCTTCAAAATTGCCTCCAAGCTCTTTTCCCGTTCAAAAATGGTGTTAAAAGGTCTAATGGTCGCGTAGGGTTTAATTTAATACTGCCTAGTTCTTATTCATCGCGATCGCGGGACCCCATCGCGATTCACAAATTCTCAGCTGCCCAAAAATACTCTACGCGATCGCATCAAAGCCCACGCGATCGCGGTTCAATAGAACCTCATATCACACGATCCCAGCCCGGCTCACGCGATCGCGAAGAACAACTGACTCCACTCCCACGCGCCTGGCTAACTCTACGCGATCGCAGACTAGGCCTACGCGATCGCACTACATAAGCTCCTCACCTCACACGATCGCGATGCACAAATGCGATCGGGCTCCCAATTGCTCTACGCGATCACGACAATTGCCACGCGATCGCGATGAACAGACTCTTGCTGCACTAACACCAGAAAACAACAACTTTCCCAAGGCCAAAAGGCCCGTTAACCACCTGAAATCAATCCCGAGGCCCTCGGGACCCCAACCAAATTTACCAACACATCATAAATGATCATTCAAACTTAGTTGCACTCTCAAAACACCAAAACTAACATCAAGGCACCAAAATCACATCGGATTCAAGCCTAAGAACTTTGAAATTTCTAAGATCCACCAATGATGCCGAACCTATCCAAAACAACTCCGGTTGACCTGAAATTTTGCAAACATATCCAAAATGACATTCCGAACCTGTTCCAACTGTCGGAATTCCATTCCGACCGCGATAGCCTATTTTCCACTGCCGACCGGAAATCGCCAAAAACTAACTTTCGCCAATTCAAGCCTAATTCTACACCGGACATCACAAAATTATTCTGAACACACTCATAAGTTCCAAATCACCTAACGAAGCTATCCGAGCCATAAAATCCGCATTCCGAGATCATTTACCAATAAGTCAACTCTTAGTTGACTTTTCCAACTTTAAGGCTATTTTTAAAGACTGAGTGACTAAACTCTCACTACAACTATTCCGATTTCAAGCCTACCAACTCTAACACATCAATAACAGTATAACCAGCCTATAACAAGTCAATAACAGTAATTATAATGCAGGCTCTACATAACGACAGACCGGGTCGTTACATTCTCCCCCTCTTAAACAAACGTCCGTCCTCGAACGGGTCTAGAAACATACCTGGAGCCTTAAACAAGTGAGGATATTTGCTCTGCATCTCCCGCTCGGTCTCCCAAGTATCCTCCTCCATTGGCTGACCTCTCCACTGCACCTTCACTAATGCTATATCCTTAGACCTCAACCTTCTGACCTCGCGAGCCAAAATTGCTACTGGCTCTACCTCATATGACATATCACCCTCAAGTTGAATTGTGCCGAAGCCTAATACGTGAGACGGGTCACCAACATACTTCATGAGCATAGACACATGAAATACCGGATGAACACTTGATAGGCCGGGTGGCAAGGCAAGTCTGTAAGCCACCTCTCCAACCTTCTGAAGTACCTCAAAAGGACTAATAAATCGTGCACTCAGCTTTCCTCTCTTTCCGAACCTCATAACACCCTTCATGGGCGATATCTTCAGCAGTACCTTGTCACCTTCCATAAAAGACACATCCCGGACCTTCCGGTCCGCGTAACTCTTCTGCCTAGACTGCGCCGTGCGAAGTCGCTCCTGAATCAACTTCACCTTCTCCAATGCATCCTGAATCAAATCTGTGCCTAATAACTTAGCCTCACCAGGCTCGAACCAACCAACCGAAGATCTACACTTCCTTCCATATAAAGCCTCATACGGGGCCATCTGAATACTGGACTGGTAGCTGTTATTATATGCAAACTCCGCTAGTGGCAGAAACCGATCCCATGAACCACCAAAATCAATCACACAAGCCCGTAACATATCCTCTAATATCTGAATAGTCTGTTCCGACTCCCCGTCGGTCTGAGGGTGAAATGCAGTGCTCAACTCTACATCAGTACCCATACCTTTCTGTACGGCCCTCCAAAACTGAGATGTGAACTAAGTACCTCTGTCAGAAATAATAGAAACCGGAACTCCATGCAACCGGAAAATCTTCTTAATGTAAATACCAGTTAACCGCTCTGAAGTATAAGTAGTACTAACAGGAATGAAATGCGCGGACTTGGTCAATCTATCCACAATGACCCAAATAGCATCAAAACCCTTCGAATTCCATGGAAGCCCAACTACAAAGTCCATAGTAATCCGCTCCCACTTCCACTCCGGAATATCTAACCTCTGAAGCAAACCATCTGGTCTCTGGTGCTCATACTTGACCTGCTGGCAGTTGAGACACCGTGCTACATACTCAACAGTATCTCTCTTCATCCGCCTCCACCAATACTGCTGTCTTAGATCCTGATACATCTTCGCGGCACCCGGATGAATAGAATACCGCGAACTGTGAGCCTCTGCTAATATCAACTCTCGAATCCCTTCCACATTGGGCACGCAAATACGGCCCTGCATCCTCATAACATCATCATCACCAATAGTCACATCCCTGGCATCATCCCCTATCCTGAAGTACTAACAAATGCGGATCATTATACTGCCGAGCTCTAATCTGATCACAAAGAAAAGACCGAGAAGCCATGCTAGCTAATACCCACGGAGGGTCTGACAAAGCCAATCTCACCAACTGGCCCACTAAAGCCTGAACATCAAGTGCTAAATGTCGCTCTGCTGCTGAAAGGCAAGCTAGACTCCCCAAACTCTCGGCTCTGCGAAGCAAGGCATCGGCCACTACATTGGCCTTCCCCGGGTGATACAAAATATTTAAGTCATAGTCCTTGAGAAGCTCTAACCACCTCCTCTAACGCGAATTCAAGTCCTTCTGCCTCAACAGATACTACAAGCTACGATGATTAGTGAAAACCTCACATTGTACCCCATACAAGTAATGCCGCCAAATCTTTAAGGCATGAACAATGGGAGCTAACTCAAGATCGTGCACTGGATAGTTCTTCTCGTCCACCTTCAACTGTCTCGACGCGTAGGCAATCACCCTACTGTCATGCATCAATACCGCTCTCAAACCAACTCTAGAAGCATCACAATAGACTGTATAAGAACCCGAACCAGTAGGCAAAACTAGTACTGGAGCTGTGGTCAATGCTGACTTGAGCTTTTGAAAGCTCTTCTCACACTCATCAGACCATCTAAATGGAACACCCTTTTGGGTCAATCTAGTCAATGGTGAAGCAATAGATGAGAACCTTTCTACAAAGCGACGGTAATATCCCGCCAAACCAAGGAAGCTCCGAATCTCTGTAGTTGAGGACGGTCTGGGCCAACTCTGCACCGCCTCAATCTTCTTCGGATCAACCTGAATACCCTCACTAGAAACCACGTGCCCCAAGAAAGCTACTGAACCAAGCCAAAACTCACACTTAGAGAATTTTGCATAAAGCTTCTCCTCCCTCAATCTCTGTAACACAACTCTCAAGTGTTGAGCATGCTCTTCCTTGCTACGAGAATAAACCAGGATGTCATTAATGAATACAATAATGAACGAATCAAGGTAAGGCTGAAACACACTATTCATCAATTGCATGAACGCGGCTGGGGCATTGGTCAGCCCAAATGACATAACCAGAAACTCATAATGACCATATCTGGTCCTGAAAGCAGTCTTGGAATGTCAGAATCTCGATTCTTCAACTAATGATACCCCGACCTCAAGTCGATCTTGGAGAACACCTTAGCTCCTTGAAGCTGATCAAATAAGTCATCAATATGAGGCAAAAGATACCGGTTCTTCACCGTAACCTTATTCAGTTGTCTATAATCAATTCACATACACATGGAGCCATCTTTCTTTTTCACAAACAACACCAGTGCGCCCCAAGGTGACACACTAGGCCGAATGAACCCTTATCTAAGAGTTCCTGATGCTGCTCTTTCAATTCTTTCAACTCCACTGGTGCCATGCGGTAAGGTGGAATAGAGATAGGCTGGGTGTCTGGCACCAGGTCAATACCAAAATCAATGTCTCTGTCAGGTGGCATGCCTGGGAGGTCTGCAAGGAATACATCCGGAAAATCACGAACTACAGGAACAGAATCAACAGATGGAGTCTCACTACTAACATCCTTCACAAAAGCAAGATAAGATTCACACCCTTTCTCAACCATACGCTGAGCCTTTAAATAAGAAATCCCTCTGCTAGGCACATGCTTTATAGACCCTCTCCACTCAACCCTCGGAAATCCGGGCATAGCTAAGGTCACGGTCTTAGCGTGACAATCAAGAATTGCATGACATGGGGATAACCAATACATGCCTAGAATCACATCAAAATCAACCATATTGAGTAACATCAAGTCCACTCGGGTCTCCAGACCCCCAATAGATATAAGAAACGACCGAAACACGCAGTCCACAATAATAGTATCGCCCACCGGAGTTGAAACATGAACAGACGTAACTAAAGACTCACGGGGCATATTCAGAAAGTGAGAAAAATAAGATGAGACATACGAGTACGTGGAACCAGGGTCAAATAAAGCCAAAGCATCACTGTGACAAACTGAGATAGTACTTGTAATCACCGCATCTAAGGCCATAGCATCAGGCCTAGCCGGAAGTGCATAAATATGTGGTTGGCCTCCACCTGCTCGACCTCCCTCTCTAGGACGACCTCTAGCTGCCTGACCACCTCCCTTAGCTGCCTGAGTAGGTGGTGAAGTGACTGGGGATGAAGACGAGGGCTGAACCCTCGGCTGAGATGAACTACTAGGACGACGGGGACACTCCCTCCACTCATGTCCGAACTCTCCACACTCATAACAACTACCTTGAGCTGGAGATGAAAACTGATGAAAACCCTTGCCACCATGATAACCACCAGACGAACAATGCATAGAAGAACCCTGATAAGATGATGCTCATAATCCTCTCCTTATCAGTAGGGATAAACTGATAAGTGAGACCATCTACAAACCTCATAATCCTCTCCTTATCAGTAGGGATAAACTCAGAAGCATGCATAGCCAACTCGGAAAACCATATCTCGTACTGAGTAACTGACAACTCTCCTTGGCGCAGCTGCTCAAACTGTTTGCGCTGCTCCTCTCTATGGGACTGAGGAACATATTTCTCCAAAAATATCATGGAGAACTGTTTCCAT
Organism: Nicotiana undulata; assembly: GCA_005239495.1. Lineage (NCBI taxonomy): Eukaryota > Viridiplantae > Streptophyta > Magnoliopsida > Solanales > Solanaceae > Nicotiana > Nicotiana undulata. The sequence continues at coordinate 33,212 of ML280615.1, forward strand.
ATGAGCGGTGCTGAGCCAACCGGCCTACGCCTCTCGAATGTCTCCCACCAAGTGAAAGCAGCACCCTCAAACTGAAATGTAGCAAACGAGACCCCCCTGGTCTCCAAAATACCCGCAGTACGCAATATCCTTTGGAATTTATCCAGAAAACTTTGGGCATCCTCACCCTCTGTGCCGCTGAAAGTCGGAGGCTTAAGTATGTTGAACCTCTCCAGCCTACGCTGCTCATCCTCAGGCATAACAGGGACCACATAATCCTAAACCGGAGCAACTGGCTGAGCTAGGGCTGCTCCCGGTGCCTGAATACCCTGTATAGCCTGCTCAGGTGTCCGGGTAGTTGAAGTCTGATTGCCTCCCCCGGCCTGGCTGCAGTGGCAGTAGTGGTAATATAAACTACCTGAGCTAAACTGGAACACACTGTCAATATCTGAGCCAGGGTCTCCTGAAGACCAGGAATAACAATAGGCACTACCGATGCCTGAGCCTGTCGCGCTGGAGCACCATCGGCGGGAACCTGATCCTGAACGATAGGGGGATCCTGTGGCACTGTCTCGACTTCTGCGTGGGCTGGTCCCCTACCTCTACCATGGCCCTGACCCCTTGTGGGTTTGGCTGGTGTCTGGTCACCCTGATCGGTTTTGCGTGTCCTCACCATCTGTGAGAGAATGAAACAACGTAAGTTTAGATTTCAAGAATCAATAGATTGGCACGAAAGAGTTCAAAAAATTGAGATTTTTTTCCTAAGAGTTCTGCAGCCTCTCGAAGATAAGTACAAACGTCTCTGTACCAATCCACAAGACTCTACTGAACCTGCTCATGACCGTTGAGTCCTATGCAACCTAGAGCTCTGATACCAACTTGTCACGACCCCAAATCCTAATAGGCCGTGATGGCGCCTAACATGGAAATAGGCTATCCAACACTTATAATTTTCACATAACTACCCATTCGTTCGATTATAATAATTCACAATTAAAAAATAAACAGCAACATATCATAAAATAAATTCTTTAAGTCTTAGCGCCCCAATAATAGTCTAAACAACTCTAAGCAAAACCTCCCAAGACTGGAGTCAACGTGGTCACGAGCATCTACGAATAAAACCAACTCTACTAATGTCTTAAATAAAGTCTAGGAATGAAATCTCAAAACTAAATAAGGAAGGGAAATGGAGAAGCTGTGGACGCTGGACAGCTACCTCGAAATCCCGTAAAACTGCTGTTAACGAACAAAGACAGTTACTGCTCCGAGCCGGTACCTAGATCTGTGCACAGAGGCATAGGGAGTAATGATGAGTACGACAACTCAGTAGTAATGAAAATAAATCACAGTCTGAGCAATACGAAATACACATCATAGATACACCAATTCACAAAAACAGTAAATCACCAAGTCACCATAAGTATTCATCAAATACATAAGTTCGAAAACCGTTTTCCAGAAATCCTTTGAAACAATTATAATATCAATACATCTCAGTAAAACACTCAGTAAAATGAGTTTGAAAAAAGGAAGTGAATAGTAGTCCAAAAACTCAGTAAAATTTATCATAAATCTGCCCCTCGGGCCAAAGGCATTTCTCGTAACAATCTCAGTATCAGCCCATCAGGAAACCTCACAGTTACTCAATATTAGCCCATCAGGAAACCTCACAGTCACTCAATATTAGCCCATCATGCAACCTCGCAATCACTTAGTATCAGCCACGCGAGCAACATCACTCATTAGGTACCTGCGCTCACTGGGGGTGTGTACAGATTCCGGAGGGGCTCCCAAGTGCTATAACAAGCCACATGATGGCATAAATCACTCATAATATAGGCCCGCAGCCTCACTCATATCATAACATCCTCACAATATAGGCCTGCAGCCTCACTCAGTCAGACACTCTCAACTTTCCCTTTAGGCCATAAATATACCGGGTTCTCGACCCAAAAATAGTGTTTCATTTTCAATAATAAGTATCAAAATACTCCGAGTGTCAAAACAATTTTTTCAAGAAACGACTGAGTGAAAATCATAACATGTCAGTGAGGAAAATTGTAAAGTCAGCCCTCAAGGGGTAAACAAATTGGCACTAGGCCCCAAACATGGTTTACAGCCAAAAACATATCAGATGTATATCAATACTATTAAGCATAGGCTTTAAAATCAATTACGCAACTTAATAGTTGCCCAAAGAGGGAATAGATTTCCAAAGTTCCAACCTTTTCATTCCAAAACCCGTGAAAGGGTGTAGAGTCCGGGGTTTCATACCCTCAGGACAGGATTTAAAGACATTACTTACCTCAAACTAGCCCGGAAACTATTCCGCAATACGCTTGCCTCTCGAATCAACTCCCGAGTGCTCCAAATCTACCAAGTTCATATTTTTATCATTGAATTATGCTTGAGGAATGAATTCCAATTGGAAAATAGCAATTTTAAGCACAAAACCGATATCGGTCAAAACCCGACCCGGGGCCCACATTTCGGAACTCGACAATTTTTATGCTAAAATGTTCTTCATCATCTCACGAGTCCGTACATATAAAGAACGCGAAAATTGGAGTTTGTTTAACCCCTCAAATCGACCCCTAAAGGTCTCATAATCCCAAGCCCTAACCCCGCCCTTTTCTACTGATTTCCATGAATTAAACACTGAGATTATGTTCTTTAATCACCTATAATCGAGGTCTAAGGTCCAAAATACTTACCTCTATGAAGAACACTGATTTTCCCTCTTCAAAATCGCCTCAGAGCTCTTTTTCCGTTCAAAAATAGTGTTAAAAGGTCTAATGGTCGCGGAGGGTTTAATTTAATACTGCCAAGTTCTTATTCATCGTGATCGCGGGACCCCCATCGCCATCGCGATTCACAAATCCTCAGCTGCCCAAAAAGATTATACGCGATCGCATCAAAGCCCACGCGATCGCGGTTCAATAGAACCTCATCCCACACAATCGCAGCCCGGCTCACGCGATCGCGAAGAACAACTGACTCCACTCCCACGCGCCTGGCTAACTCTACGCGATCGCGGACTAGGCCTACGCGATCGCACTACATAAGCTCCTCACCTCACACGATCGCGACCATACTTCAGCGATCGCGATGTACAAATGCGACCGGGCTCCCAATTACTCTACCTGATCGTGACAATTGCCATGCGATCGCGATGAACAGACCCCTGCTGCACTAACACCAGAAAACAACAACTTTCCCAAGGCCAAAATGCCCGTTAACCACCCGAAATCAATCTCGAGCCCCTCGGGACCCCAACCAAATTTACCAACACATCATAAATGATCATTCAAACTTAGTTGCACTCTCAAAACACCAAAACTAACATCAAAGCACAAAAATCACATCGGATTCAAGCCTAAGAACTTTGAAATTTCTAAGATCCACCAACGATACCGAAACTATCCAAAACAAATCCGATTGACCTAAAATTTTGAAAACATATCCAAAATAACATTACGAACCTGTTCCAACTGTCGGAATTCCATTCCGACCCCGATAGCCTATGTTCCATTGCCGGCCGGAAATCACCAAAAACTAACTTTCGCAATTCAAGCCTAATTCTACACCGGACATCACAAAATTATTCTGAACACACTCCTAAGTCCCAAATCACCTAACGAAGCTATCCGGGCCATAAAATCTGCATTTCGAGGTTGTTTACCAATAAGTCAACTCTCAGTTGACTTTTCCAACTTTAAGGCTATTTTTAAAGACTAAGTGACTAAACTCTCACTACAACCATTTCGATTTCAAGCCTACCAACTCTAACACATCAATAACAATATCACCAACCTATAACAAGTCAATAACAGTAATTATAATGCAGGCTCTACGTAACGACAGACCGGGTCGTTACAAGTATAATATTGTGGATCAGTATGGAGACGTTTGTACTTTTCTTCGATAGGCTATCGAACCATTAGGAAACATCACTTTCTTGTACTCTTGTCATGCGGATTTGTTGATTCCAGAAACTAAACTTCTATTATTGTATTCTCTCATTGATGGTGAGGATACGTGCGATCGAATTGGGCGAACAACCATCAGTAAGGTCTATGAGAGGCCGAGGCCATGGTACATGCCGAGGTGCAGCTCGTACAACAGCTTGAGAAGTACTTGTGGAGCCACCAGCTCCTCCAGATCAGGAGCAGATACCAAATGTGGTTTAGTTGGTGGGACCATCTCAGGCACCAGTTGTGCCCATTGTGATTTCAGGCCTTCTGGAGGCTCTACCCTATATTTTGACTATATGCACTAGCCTTGCTTAGGTGGTTTCAGTTCCTACCGCACCAGCCACTCATCAGCCGGGGGAGATTCTCAGACTCCCGCCACTCGTACTCCATAGAAGGTAGTCCAAGGACTTCAAACAGCGGGGGGTACTACTAGCCCAGCCGGTTGCAGCTGCTCAGGACCAGGTTGGTCCACCTATGAATGATGAGGAGTAGAAGATACTAGATCGGTTTGGGAGGATCAGGCCTACAGAGTTCAGTATGGCTGAGGCAAAGGATGCTTAGGATTTCTTAGAAAGGTGACAGCGGATCCTTCATGCGGCGAGCATTCTCGAGACTAGTGGAGTCATATTTACTACTTTTTAGCTGTAATGGCAGCCTTCAAATGGTGGGAGGTCTATGAGTTAAGCAAGCAAGTTGATGTTGCACCACTTACGTGGCATGCGTTCTCAATTATCTTCTTAGAGAAGTTTGTTCCACACACCCGTAAGGAGTAGTTGCATAGGCAGTATGAGCAGGTACGCTAGGAGGGTATGTCAATGACCCAGTATGAGATGAGATTTTTCAAAGTTGGCTCATCATGAAGTATGGTTAGTCCACACCGAGAGAGAGCGGATTGGGAGGTTCATTGATGGACTCAACTATGGACTGCACTTCGTCATGACTCGGTAGATTACTCAGGTGCTAGTTTCAATGAGGTGGTTGATATTGTTAGGCGCCTAGAGCAGGTTTGTCGTTAGGAGCGTGAGGAAAGGGAGGTCAAGGGACCTCGTGGTTCGGGTTGTTTCAATAGTGCCTCATCTGGAGGACAGTCCCACCAAAGCAGGGACCGTCCTTATAGGCCCACTCAGATGGCTTATTCGGGTTAGTCATTTCTTAGTGCCCTCCTAGCTTAGATTTCATCCCATACTCCATCGGTTTAGGTTCATCGGTACCATGTCCTTTTAGCATTTATTCTGGTTCTCGGGGTGCAATTCAGTCTTCGTCTCCATTGATGAATCGAAGTTGTCACACATCTTTTTTTCCCGATAAGGTGGGGATAAGGCATTTTTCCAATTTAAGTGACATAATCGAATTTGGGATTATTTATTGATTTTTCAGTGTCGTCATCCAGATTTTTTACGGTGTTCCGAGACACCGTTTATTTTAATATCCCAAATCGAGGAAATTTTGACTCCGTTCAAAAAGTGTGTGAACCAGAAGACCGGGTAAGGAATTCTATTAACCCAGGAGAAGGTGTTAGGCACTCCCGAATTCCGTAGTTCTAGCATGGTCGCTTAATGATTTACACTTGGCCTAAATTGTTTAATTACTGAGTTTACCTGTGTGCATTTTATATTTTTTACCGCTTCTAATTATTCAAATATTTTTGTATTTAAAGAATTATTTTAAGACGGGCTACGTATGCGTATACCCTCTTGAAATTGATGCGTCAAAAATCATGTCACGCGGACGTGTACATAATTCACGACACTTGATTCATTTAAGAAAATAGTCAAGGTTGCGCAAGCACGTATTTTAGTTTAAAAATTGAGAACATGTACGCAATCACGATAGTAATTTTCGAAATCCGTTCCTAAAGGCATCTCTACGAGTGTTCATTTTGAAACTTCATTTGTGTCACGCGAACGTGTACGCAATTTTAAGAAAAGGTTGGTTATGAGAAAAGTTATCGTTATTCAAAGTTACGCGAACGTATACTTTGATTTTCTTTTTTTTTAAAGTGTTCAAGAATTCTAAAAGATATCAATTGCCTAACTAAAGACGGGTCTGACTGTTTCTGTTTTTGTTATTTCTATAAAATTGTCTTCCTAAATGATCTTCTAAGACTAGTGAGAAGGTTATGGAAATCGTTGTGAAAATATGTATGATTTAGCTATTTGAAGGTAAATGAGTGATGTGAAAATTGTTTGACCAAATTAATGCAAGAAAAATCTATCACATAAGAAAGCTAAGCCATAAATGAACAAACAGTGAATGGCCTACGTGAAACAACCAAACAGGTAGGAATCTGCTATAATCTTTTATCAAACACATGATTCAACGATTAATTTAGGTACTTATCATGATGGAATAATCAACAACTTTTAAAATCTTAGTAGAATGCCCAACATTCTGACTTCTAGTAAAATCTGATTTCCAGTAAATGAGTTACATTCTAACTTGTTCAAGCAATAACAAAGATATTCATCAATACACTTTACACATACAAAATACTAAGCATTGGAGCATGGAATTTCATTTGTCAGGTGAAAGATATTTTTTGCCAAATTCGTTTCTTACCAAGGTTGGTTCCAGATTTCACGTTAATTATAAACTATCACATATTACCAAGATATACAACATATACAACATTATCACTAAGACATGCAACACTCTATCATGTAGCTCACTCATTTCGACTTACATATCACTAAGATATACAACAGATCTTCAAACAACTAAGAAAGAAAGGAATCGGATAAAACAGAAGCTAATGACTAAGAAAAAGACAGGAAATTCAAAACAAAAAGTTTCAACGACTTTCAGCATATATGTATCTCCCACATAGCATGTTTACTTTCCATTTGCCATTCAAGGTTCAAAGGGTGTACCTGATTACAGCAAATGAACAAAAAATAAGGAAATATGCCTCTGAAATCAGTGACTAAACAACAAAATATAGCAGCATAACCAACAGAGAAACCAAAGAAATCTCAGGAATTGATTTCAACTTCAAGATTCAGCTTCAAAATGCCAGCATTAAACAAGAAAACCCCAACTTAGAGAACTCTTTTTTTTGTGTTCTTTTTATATATCGAGGAGACTGAAAAAACTTAGGTAGAGTTCTTTCTATTAGAACAGTTTTCGGAGATGAAGAGATGGAATTTCCAGGCTAAAAGTTTTCAGGAGTGTTCTTTTTTTTTCGTTCTTGTGAGTAAGAGTCCTCTTATATAGGAAAATTGTCATGCCCCAAACTAGGGGAGGCACGACTGGCACTCGATACTGTATTCGATCGAGTTAG
>ML280616.1:0-17884 GCA_005239495.1 Nicotiana undulata
CCCTCCGCCGCCGCAGGAACAAGAATGCTTTGATCCGGAATAGAAGGGTCCGGCAAATTCAAATCCGGTGAGTCACTCTCACCCGTACTACCAGGTACATGATTCACAGCCACACTTGGGGTGGCATTGGCCTCAAGGCCGAGTCGAGCTCTCTTCTTTGGTGCCATTGCTGAAAAATTTCGGAACAAAGCACGAATTAGACAAGGACATTTTCACTCTCCACTTCACCGCACGATATAGAATAACAATGAAAAGAGTAATTTCCTAAATGTCTGTGTAGCCCCCTAATTATAAATGTGGTCGACAACACACCGATAAGAAGGGCTCTACTAGACACGGCTCCGAGACATCCTAGGACCCTTTTAAAACCTTAGGCTCTGATACCAAGTTTGTCACGCCCCAAAACCAAGGGACACGACCGGCACTCGACCGGGTAGTCCCAGTCAAGCGGACCTGGATTCCTTTTTCCCTCCCACGTATCACCCAGAAGTTTCCGTTGTGCATTATTCAATTATAATTAAGACGCATTCTTACAATCTGAAATTAAACCATAGAAGTCTGTCATTTCCAACAAGTGAAACAATACTTACAAATATACATAACACACAGTCTACTTTACGTGGTCTACAAGTCATACTGCCCAAAATACATAAGTACATAACCCACAATTCCTGTCTACGGAGCCTCTAGGAGTACGACGGAGTTATACAATACTTGCTGGTAACAAGGCTCCAGCTATACCTTACAACACTACCAAAATAAGAATCCGGGAGGAAAGGTGGAATGAACCACACTAGGCCCCGAGAGGAGAGGGGCTCACCAAAACACCTGATAGGACAAAGAGGAGGCACTAATGTCGGTGTGCTTAAGTACCTGCTATAGAACCACCTACAATCATCACAAGAATGTAGCGCCCCCGACAAAAGGGACGTCGGTACATTTGAATTGTACTGGTATGCATGAACAAACTTTACTCTAAGTAAACTCAATAATGCACAGGGAAGAGACAGACAGAGAGTCACACAATTACTGCACAAGACATAGAAAGATATACAATGGAAGTTCCATAATTTTCACTTCATCAAAATCAAAATTTCAATTCCATCCTTGTCCCTCCTTGCATCTCACCCTTATTTCTCCTGTTGCGGCGTGCAACCCGATCCAACCTGACAATTGTTGCGGCGCACAACCCGATCCCACCTGACAATTACAATGACACCCTTATCACTTCTCACATATCACCCTTATCTCCCCTGTTGCGGCGCGCAACCCGATCCCACCTGACAATTACAATCACACCCTTATCACTTCTCACATATCACCCTTATTTCCCCCAATGCGGCGCACAACCCGATCCAACCTGACAATTACAATCAAACCCTTATCACTTCTCACATATTACCCTTATCTCCTCTGTTGCGGCGCGCAACCCGATCCCACCTGACAATTACAATCACACCAATGTTGACAAATCACAGTTCAATCACAGAAAATTTTAGCAATAAGAATACAGCTTCTTTACATAGCCTTTAGCATATACATCGTACTCTTGGATTCATTATCCTTTTAGCACTGTTTTTCATAACGTGGTAGTGTGGTGGTCAACTAAATACAGACAAGTATTCCACTTCACACATCAACATAATTCAGACAAGCAGTTGCACATATTTATAACAATACACGTACCGTATGCTCGAACACCACAAGTGATTTTGCAAAGATTAAAGTTAGCCATACATACCTGGAGTTGAGTTTCCCTTTTCAACTTTAACTCACAATCACCGAACCGACTAGTACCGTCAATCTAGTTCACAATTAGACATATTCAACTTAGAATTGGAAGTCATGCATGCAATTCAGACTCTCTCAAGCATTTTGTCAAACACTATGTGAACCCATTAGATTACCAACCCTATCTTTGTGAAGTTTACCCCAACCCACTCCCTCTTACTAGATTAACACCATTATTAAACATGCATGTAAGGTCTTAGCTAATATTTTTAAGAATCAATCCAGGCCAACTCTCCCATAGTTTAAAAATCAGAAAATTAATGGAAGAAAAAAAAAGGGGTTGGGAACCCTTACCTGCTAGAATGGGGAAGAAGGAGATTACTCGAATTACCACGCCTGAGAGACCTTGAAAATCACTTTGATGGAAGGACCAATTCCTTTCTCAAGAACTCTCCTTTCCTTCTCTCTATTTTGTTCAGAAAACTTGTTAAAATGAAAGGGGGCAGGGGTTAAATGAAACTGGCGTCGGGTATAAAAATTTAGAAAATTAAAAGACTGTGTTGAATATGCGGTCAGGAATGCGATCACATTCCTGACATGTGGTCCGCATATTGGACCGCAGAATGGCCCCCAGGTGGGCCAAATTTTGAAAACATCCTGCCCGGGTATGCGACAACTATGTGGTCTGCATACACGTTATGCGATCCCATTATGCGTCGCATAACACCCCTTCAGTTGGGCATCGATTTGCCCGTGGATGCGACCACTATGCGGTCCGCATACATGTTATGCGATCGCATAATAACACCCAATTTCTTGAAAATTTAAGTTCTTCCAATTCCTGGGGTACCTTTACAAAAATCAAGATCCGTTTTAAGAATTTCCTCAGAGATAAGAACTCGGGGACTTATTCGGGCATTATTTTATGCAAGAAATTTTACGGGTCTTTACATTTTCGTACTAACGTCCTTTTTTCTGAGGACACTGAATTTCATGCATGCACATTCAAACAGATAGACGGGAAGACCTCGTCAGTAGATATTTCCCGCGTTCAGCTCGATTGGACTCCACGTCCTTCGGAGTTGGCGGGTCTAAATTTTTGTGTACATCTTGTGTATATATTTATATACGTACGACTTATACGGAATGTCACCTAGACTAAGAAAGAACTATGTGTCTAATATTTGTATGTTATATCTCTAGTTTGTTTAGTGTTTCGAATTGTAACAATAATCTTGTTAAATATACATCTCTTTATTTTGATCTCCCAACATGAAGAGAATAAATATAGATCCAAAAATTATAGCAAATCAAGACACCTGAATTACTTAATTACTCTTTAATCGACTGACGAACATTTTTTTTAAAACTTGTTTTCTTCAAAGTCACCTTCTTGGCTTACTAAAGATCTTCAAACCAATTCTACCTTTGAAATCTAGCTTTACCCGGGCCGCTTCTCGACGGAGATCCCTTTGATGGATGTCATCGTGCTTGTCTTTTCTCAACTAGATTTGTCTTCTGTTTATAACTCTTTGAATATTGAATCTAACTACTAGTATCGGTCTTGGCAAAGACCCATCTTTTGTTCGAGCAAAGGGCACCTAACCTGAAAGAGAAAATAGGGTTTAATTACGCTTAATTCAATCAACTGCTATAATAATTCATTGCTAGCTCTTTGAGGATGTAAGGGCAAAAGAAGAGAGTGATGGGCTTACAGTACCTTAGCTTTATGTTTTGATGATCTAACAAACTTACTGTCAAAGAACCAGATAAAGAACCTGACACCTACTTGGTACACAACTCATTCAACAGACTCAAGCTTATGTGAGCTTTATGACTTCAAAAGATAAAAAATCAACTCAAGGACCTAATCCCTTTGGGTTTCCCTGAAAACAGTACGAAGTAAACTCTCTACAGCTAGAAAGTGATTGTCTGCACTGTGCACGCAAATGGTGCAAAACAATGCAACAGTCACTTCTCATTGGGAAGGACCTAGTACCAACCAAGTGATTACATCATGCAAGTGATGTCATCCAAGTTGTATTAACAAGAAATATTACAACAAAACATCACTTGAACACTTGTGAATTCATTTAAGCACTCCAAGATCTAAGAATAAAGCATTCAATTCACAAGTGCATCAAGAACAAAGTAAAACACCACTACGGACCAGTTCTTACAACAATTCTCTTGTATGTACTTAGTTGAGTTGTAACTTTGTATTTGTTCTTCATTGTAATTCCTACTTTGCTGAACTAGAAGCATTAGTTAGGAACTCTTTGAAAACCATTAACCTTTAGTGTTTGTGTCGTGACTAAAGCTAGTCATGAGTTGAAGTCTTTGTGATAGGTGTATGGAAAATGGCTTGTAATAAGTGTATTGCAAGTTAGTGAGGGATTAAGAATTTAATTCCTAGGTTGCATAGGTTGTAATCTGAAGATTGCTCATAGTTAAGTTGAAATCAACCAGTGTAGGTTGTGATTTATTGATCCCCTTGAGCGGGGATTTTTCCATGTAAAATACCTTGTGTCATTTACTTATTGTTGCATTAGTGTATTCTATGGAAACTCTTATACGACCAGGTCTCTATACATTTTGGTGGACTCCTATATTCTATCAATTGGTATGAGAGAGGGTTCTTTCTATTAGGCTAACACTTAGAAAGGATCCCCATGGCTGCTCCACCAAACTTCGAAGAAGGTCAGTCCACCTATAGGCCACCTAGGTTCAATGGCCAATACTATGGGTGGTAGAAGACGAGGATTCATGACTTTATCATGGCAGAACATTCCGAGTTGTGGGATGGCCCTTATGTCCCTACAAAAGGGTTGGAGACCCTATTGTGACGGTGCCAAAGACCAGGAAAGAATACAACGATGCTGACAAGAAAGATGTGGAGAAATATTTTCGTGCTAAGAAAATTTTGGTGTGTGGTATAAGACCTGATGAATACAACATGATCTTAGCTTGTCAATCCGCCAATGAGATATGGGAAGCTTTACAAACAGCATACGAAGGAACCACTCAAGTAAAGCAGTCCATGATTGACATGCTCACCACTGAGGATGAGCTCTTTATAATGAAGGATGATGAATGGGTGAGTGGTTTCGAGAACCACATGTTTCGTACATCATTAGCAGTTTTGGAAAGGTTTGGAACAAGGTTCTAGTTGATTTAATGTTATTTATCAATGCAGGCTTTGATGGTGGACAACTATTGTGGCCGAAGGTGTTGGTATGTGCCTATGAACAATAGGTTACGTCGTGTGGTTATACCTTGTGGATGTATTCATGACCTGCTGTAGCTGGTTCGGTTTGACACAATGTGTATATGTGAAAATTGGGTCTTAGGAAGAGGCATGGGCGATGAGATTGGGATCTAAGGTTATGGACTAAGGTTGAAGGAAGGATCTCCTATTAGGTGGTATTGACGGGATTATATATATTGAGGTAACGTAATATCAGCCATGTGTATGTGTATGGTTAGTATATGTAGTGGTTCGATGTCTTTAGAGAGACTCTAGGCATGTTCGAGGAAGAACGTTTCACTATGAGGGGGAGAATATAATGACCTGACCGGTCATTTTGATCATTTGCATATCCAGTCAATGGTTCGAGGCCGCGAGTAGCTTCATATGATGTATTATGACATGCACGTATGTAACGACCCGACCGATCGTTTTGAGAATTTAATCTCTATTTGGTGGCATAAGGTCAAGTACATCTTCACATTGTGTATATCGACATGTGTGCGTGGTTGGATTCAGTTACAGGATAATCCAGAGTCGGAAAGGGAGAAACATTTCAATTTTTGAAGCTTAAGTGGTGGAAGTTGACTGGGGGTTTGACTTTTGTGTAAAACGGTCTTTGAATGAGTTTTGGATGATGTCAACAGCTTTGTATGATAATTTTGGACTTAGGCACGTGTCCAGAATTTATTTTGGAGGTCCGTAGATTAATTTGAGGTAATTCGGCAAAAGTTGGAAAATGGGGAAGTTTGACCATAGTTGACATTTTGGGATATCGGGGTCAGAATGCGATTCCGAGAGCTGAACAGCACCAGGATCTAATTCAGGATTTGTTTGCAAAATTTCAGGTCATTCGGACGTGGTTTGGTTGGTTTCAGCATCGTTGGCGAATTTTAGAAGTTTAGAAATTTCATAGGCTTGAATCTGAGATTGATTCGGTGTTTTGATGTTGTATTGGGTGTTCCGGAGGTTGGACTAACTTCAAGTATTGGTAAGTGTGACTGCACCTGCGGATAGGGAACCGCAGGTGCGAGCTTCGCAAGGGCGGAAACGGTCACGCAGGTGCGAGAATAAGCGGATTGGGCAGCCTCCGCAGGTGCGGAACATTGGGGCGCAGGTGCGGTCCCCTGTTGATACCCAATTTTTCCTCAAACTTGCATATAAGCTTTCAAAATTAATCTTTGTAATAATGAGTGTTTTTCCATATTTTTAATTAAATTATCTCCCTGTTTATTTAATATTTCATATCTAAATAATTCATAAATTATGCTCTAAATGATTTCAAAAATACTTCCTAACTCAGCATGTTATTTATAATCATTTTCTATCTATTAAAATCTAATTATTTAGCAAATTAGCCAATTGGGTCTTATTTAATTCCAATTACAATAATTTTATAATTCTGGCCCAATTAGATGTTTTATATTATTTTAATTCAAAATTTATTCATTTTTACACTTAATATTAGTTAATTACTGTGATTTTACTTATTTAAACTTAATTTCATTTTTTATATAATTATTAGTTTTTTTAAATAATTAATTATCTTAGTTTGAGGAATATTTAAAATCTAGCCACCCTTAACCCAATTACCCAAACCCCAGCCTTAACCCATCAGACCACTNTCTAGAACCTTCCCGGTTCACCTTCTTCTCCGCTGGCCTCCACCATCTCTCTGGCCACCTCTAGTCTCACCCCTTTCAACTACCAGCCTCCATGACTCCTCATTTCTCCGGTTTACTCCATCTTCGAGACCTCCAGTGGTCTCTATCATGCCTGAACGGTTACTGGGGTTCCTTACTTGGTTGGTTTTCCGGCCTCCTCCGGTGGGGTTTTGACGCGATTATGCCATAACTACCACTATCTTTGAGTTTCACAACAGGTTCTTCTACTTTGTCCGATTTCTCTGAAACCCTAGTCTTTAATACCTTCCGATTTTCTTAGATCTACACTGAATCTGGGTTTATTACGAGTATTATTACACTTTTTCTCAAAAGTTTTCCATTTTTTAAACAAGTTCTTCACTTAGGGTTTCTGAAATTTTTCTTCAAACGATTTCTCAAGGTTCAGGTGATTTTCTCATATGCTTAGACGTTTTATCACTTTAATCATGATTTATTATGTTAAAACTTTAGTTTTAACACTATGTTCTAACCCTGATTATGTCCCTACTGATTTGTCCCTCCGATTTGTGTGTGTATCTGTTTTCTATGTTCTAACCTTGATTATTTGTGATTATTACTTTTGCTATGTTGTTGGTCTTTGATTCTACTGCTTCTTGCCTAAAGTGTGTTTATCCTATTCAAATCAGTGCGTATTTTGTCATTTTTTGAATGACTATGAGTGGTACCATGTTGATTCCCAATATCTCCTTAAATATATGAGGCTTTTCCTGAATTGGTACTAATTGGGATCCCTAATCTCTGGGGATTGATACCCCTTTACTGATTTCCAACCTCAGAATTATCTTCCTGCCTTATTGTGTGGTCGATTACAATTGTTTGTTGATTCTTGACATTGTTTCCTTAATTAAAAACTTCTGAACCTAGTCCCAATTACTTACTCTATGCTTGCCATGTTCAAATTGTTTCCTTGATTGCTCTTGCTATGTGAATTTTTTCCCTATTTTGGCTCCTTCTTCTTTACCGTTTGAGATGACTCCCTTAATTAAGGGAGACTTCTGATTCTCTGTTTACTGATTTTAAGTTGTTACCATTACTGAACTACATTGATCATTTCCTTATTAATCGTGTATTGATTCTTCTTGCCTTATATATCATTGATTCTTACCGTTTGAATCAAATCCCATGGCTTAAGGGAGTATGTGCCTTAATTTCCTGATTTAATTGATTTCGAGTTCCTTAATTACTACTTGACTTTGATTTTTACCTTATTTTTACAACTTGCTTTCAACTATATATACACTTCTGCTCTTTCATTGTAAAAGGGAAAATAATATTGTTCTAAGCTCTATCTCTTGTGCTAGAACTCTTTCTCTCTTGCAAAGCTCTTTGCTCTACTACTGCTCTCCTCTATTCTTGTCTACTGTTAGTCGGCTGTAAGCCAAGGCTAACATTATGCTCTCACTTTGCTCTTGCATACTGCTTTGCTCTTTTCTCACTGGTATGTTCTAATTACTTTCCATGTTTCAAACCAATGTGTTCACCACTATTTCGGTTTATCATATTCCTAATTGTGTTCTACTTGTGCTTCTACTATTCAACATGTAATTAATTTTCTGTTTGTCTATTAATACTTGCCACGCTTATCTCTTTGAGACCTACATGTGTATGTATGCATCTGTATGGCTATTTTCCATTACTATTTAGTGTCATCCTGCTCTCCCCTAATCCCCTGAACCTATCTGATTTGTGCAACTATGTTTGAACACGTTTATTAAATCTATGTATAACTTTCTGATTCTTATGAGGTTTATTTGTCCCTTATTCCCATAGTCCTTGTGTGAAATTATGTACTGCTGAACTTATGTGATTGGGCTTGTACTTCTGTTTATTTTCAAATGCTATTTCTGAAAGTAACTCTTCAGTCTCTCAACTGAATCCTGTATTTTCAAAACTCTGTTTCTGTTTCATCTCCTTCTGGCACTTCACACTACTCTTAGAAAATTAGGTCATACCCCCTTCGTGTGAGCATTGCCTTGAGTACCCCTGAGTACTCATTGAAATTTGACACATAAGGCTGGTAATTCCACACTGCACTTGTTCAACTTTGGCAATTATGGGTGCTGGTATTGGCCAGGGACCCATAAGGGCCCTAGGGAGATTTGCCGCACCCAAACCATGTGAGGCTGTTAAACTCGAAAGGATTGGGGTTGGAAGAAATGGGCCTGATTGAAGGCTCCCTATAGAAGTAGCTTCTTATTTTTCCTTTCATTAATGTAATTTATTATTCAGGTTTGTAATAACTTGTAAACGAAAGGACGCCATCACGTTCTGTGCATTTATTTGGAGAACTTAAATGCTCATGCTAATTATTGATGTTAAGTAGTCGAGTCTGGTGGGGTAAGGGCCTAACCTGTTTACTTTGCAGAGATGAGGCACGAGGTCCCCAGATTCAGCATGGTCACAAACATCCACCCAAAACTTCTGAATTGGTGGGAAGACTTTCACTCAAGCAACAAAACAACAGTCAGAAAAAACCTGGGAAACTTCCCTCTCTCTTGGACATTCAGCCTAATAACATGGTGATAGAGGCTGCCACCTTATTCTGGGATTGTGATCGGTCGGTTTTTCGATTTTGGAACAATGAGATGACACCGCTGCTAGAGGAGATAGGGAGTTTAGCTGGTTTTCCTTGGGAGTCTCAAGGGTTTTTGATGCCTGAAAACCGAACAGGCCGGGGTTTTCTCAAGATGATGGGACTCAAGAAGAATCTGGATTTAGTCTGCTTGGAAGACTCGTACATCCCCTTTGACTACTTGTATGAGAGGTATGGCCGTAGTCAGTCTTACCGCACATATCAAGAAGAGTTCTCCCTCACCTCTCTGGGGCACATTCACCGCCGGGTATTCGTCTTCATATTCTGCTTTTTGGGATTGATGGTCTTCCCGACAAAGAAAGGGAGAATCCACACCAGATTGGCTATGGTTACCAAAACCTTGATGGAAGGGATCGACGCACAGGATTTCAGCATTGTACCTATGATCATTGCCGACATATACCGAGCCTTGGAGAATTGTCAACAAGGAGCGAAACATTTTGAGGGTTGCAACCTGTTAATCCAGCTCTGGCTCACCGAGCATCTGCAAAAGGGTGACTACCGTCAAGACATACATAGGAGAGTTTGGGATGATCATATTGCTTTCCATCATCCAAAGCGTATGAACTACATCCCCGACATATTTGCACAGCCAGAGAATGCCAATGGATGGGTCGATTTATTGGAAAATCGGACCGAGCATCAGATCCAACGGATGTTCGAGTGGTTCCCGACCGACGAATACATCATTCGGACTAGAGACACTCCATTCTTGATATTGATTGGTCTTATAGGGACATACCCTTACGTCCCGATTCGAGTCATGAGGCAGGCAGGGAGGAAGCAAGTCATCCCAAGAGTCGAGAAAATGAGTCATCTAAGGGCGGACTTCCAAACTGATGACAGCCCTCAGAAATATCAAGCTCAGCAATTGTGGCACTGCAGGATCCGGTTGGAGAAGGATACTATCGAGCCCGACAGGTATCACACTAGTTTCTCTCCTTGTTATCTTGGATGGTTGGAAGATAACTGGGGAGGAAGTATTGAACCAGGGTTCACTCAAGGACATATGGCCATAGATGAGAAAGCCGAGGCAACAACTAGACTCAACCAGCTTCGCAAGAGGCTTCGTGACTGTGAGGAAGATCATCACAAAATCCACATAGCCAACAAGAAGCTGATCGAGGAAAGGAAGGACATGGCCATCACTTCCACCCAGAGGCTAGCACACTTGGAACGAGGCATAGTTGACCTGGAGGAAAAGTTCCTTAGGAGGATCGAGACTAGTCAGAAGACTGAGGGAGCTGAAGCGGGAATTCTAGCCAGGACCTACTTGCTGCTGGGACTCCGCGAGATGGGAATGTTGATCAAAGCAAGCAGAGATGCCGAGTCCGGGGAAGGTCCTTCTGGGACCAAATAGATAGGATTTGTCTTTGCTTTTGATGTAATAAGGCCACTGGCCATTAGTGACACTTTATATTTTTGCATTCTTAGAGTCAAGAGGGATTTGGCTATTTTATTATCAGGAAAAATGAGCATTTAGTATTTTAAGTTCTCCAAATTATTCTGTCGCTAGACCTACCTCGGGCATAAAAATGTTCCCTAACTTAGGATGCGTTTTACATTTTCGCATTACGTGTTTAAATTACCGCAATATTCTTCATAATCCTCACTAACCTCACTACCTTTTTTTGTTTTTATTTAGTTATTTCCCTTCCCAGAGGTTAATTCGTGCACTCTGGCATCAACAGCTTATTGCACAAGATCAAAGGGCCCTCCTCCTACTCCTCCTCCCAGTCCTCCTAAAGGGAAAAGTAAGTGTAAAACTAAGATGGCAGATGCAAGCGGTACCAGAAAAGACAACAGGGATGGACATGTTGAGATTACTGATGGTCAGGGTATTCAGGTTCTGCACGAGGGTATGTCTCCACTAGAGAAGAAGCTGCTAAAGATCCAAGAGGAACTTGATCAAGTCAAGAACTTGCCCCACTTATTATTCTCCCTCAACGTCCCAGACGTTCACTCCCCAAATTCTCCGAACCCCACTTTACCATAAAACATCCCCAAACAACCAAATCATCCAAAAGATCCAATTCCACCAGCACAACGCAACACATGTCACTACAACACTCTGGCTCTCCAGGATCAGACCACTTCCAGGCTTATGATAATCCAATTTATGTGGAAACCGTATCTCATTCCACACCGCATACCCATGAGTCTGACGAGAAGGACATGCTCATCAGGAATCTAGCCGAGGAACTCAAGAAATTGACCAACCGAGTTCAGGGCATCGAATGAGTTAAAGGGATTGAGGGGTTGAACTATGAGGATCTTTGCATACAACCCGATGTTGAACTGCCCGAGGGGTACAAACCTCCTAAGTTCGAGATGTTCGATGGTACTGGTGACCCAAGAGTCCATCTGAGGACTTACTGCGACAAATTGGTCGGCATGGGGAAAGATGAAAGGATCCACATAAAACTCTTCATGAGGATCTTGAAAGGAGATGAACTATCCTGGTACATCAGCCAGGACCCAAAGAAATGGACCAATTGGGTGAGCATGGCTACAAACTTCATGGATAGATTCAGGTTCAACATGGAGAATGCACCGGATATATTCTACATCCAGAACTTGAAGAAGAAACCAACAGAGACCTTTCGCGAATATGCTACTCGTTGGAGGTCAGAACTTGCCAAGGTCAGACCAGCCTTGGAAGAGGAACAAATGAAGAAATTCTTTGTGCGCGCTCAGGATCCTCAGTACTATGAGCGGTTGATGATGGTCGAGGGGCACAAGTTTTCTAATATCATCAAGCTGGGAGAGAGAATCGAGGAAGGCATCAAAAATGGTATGGTTACTAATTTTGAAGCCTTACATGCTACCAATAAAGCTCTGCAAACCGGTGGTGTGTCCAAGAAAAGGGATGTATGAGCCGTGATGGTGGCACAGCAAGCCAAGTCCCCTCCCAAATACCAAGTATACCCCGCACCTTCCTTCACATACCAACCAGCTCCAAGCTACCAAGTACCTTCACCTCAATACCAAACACCCTCACCCACCTACCAAGCTCCACCGCCCACATATCAGCCTACCTCGCCCAGATACTCCCAACCAGCTCCCGTTTATAATGCCTACAATTCCCAACCTTCTCACTACCAATCACCACCTAATCGCCAAAACTTCCCAAGATCTCGCCCAAACATCGACCGTCGTCCACCAAAACAGTATACCGCCATAGTTGAACCCATTGACAAATTATACGAAAAGCTCAAAGACGCCGATTATGTCACACCCATTCCCGCTGCCGCCCCTGAGAACCCTTCCCAGTGGGTCAACCCAAACAAAACCTGTGCTTACCACTTCGACATGAAGGGACACACCATCGAGGAATGTCGTTCCTTGAAGGACAAGATACAGACCCTCATAGATAACAAGATCATTGTAGCCAAGGACCCTGCTCCTAATGTTCGCAATAATCCACTGCCTGACCATAAATGTGTGTCCACATGATTGAGGTTGATGATGAATGGGATCCCGAGGGATCAATTGGGCTAATTGTAGAGGGTGATTCGAAGAAGCCTGCAATAACTCTTAATCCGATCGTGGTCCGGATGCAGCCATCTGAGGAAGCTGAGGTAAACATGTCCATTCCACTTGAGTTTAAATCGAGACCACCCGCCAAAGGAAAGGTCCCAGTGCCGATCGAAGTCGAGTTTGTACGATCGCTCGATGTTTCCGTCCAGCCATCTATAAAATATACTCCGGCAGGAATAAGAATGACCACACCTTTTCCAGTGGCAATGTCAACAACGACACCCTTTTACTCAGACGCCATTCCGTGGGACTATACCGCTGAAGCAAGGAGGAAAGGTAAAGGCAAGTCTGAAGAAGCCATCGCTGCACAGGGTATGACGAGAACTGGCAGAGTTTATACCTCTGTACATTTGGCCGAATCTAGCAAGCAGTCCAACAACCACCCCCCATCATTGAAACAGGTTCAGACGATCATTGGAGAAAGATAAAAGCTAAGGAATACCCAATCCTCGACCAGTTGAACAAAACACCAGCTCAGATATCCATCCTCTCCCTATTAAAAAACTCTGAAACACACAGGGGTGCTTTGTTGAGGTTGCTGAGTGAAGCATACGTGCCCAACAATATCACTAGTGGGCAAATTGCCAACATGGTAGGCCAGGTGTTGGAAAGTCACAAGATCACTTTCAATGAAGATGAGTTGCCGCCCGAAGGATTAGGACATAGCAGAGCGCTACACATCGCGGTACAATGTGAGGATCATTTCATCACAAGGATCCAAATTGATGGGGGTTCCAGCCTCAACATCTGTCCGCTGGTCACGCTCAAGAAATTGGGCAAAAGTCTACATGAGATAAAGGAAGGAGAGATCATAAAATCCTTCGACGGTTCGCAGAGGTCCACCATGGGAGAAATCACCATGTGCTTACAAATGGGACCAACTTGGTTCGATATAGATTTCCAAGTGATAGATGTGCCTGCATCCTACAATTTAATGTTGGGACGACCTTGGATCCACGCGGCTGGGGTCGTGGCATCAACCTTACACCAAGATGTGAAGTTTGAATGGAATCACCAAGAGTTAATCATTTATGGCGACGGTAGCAACCATATCTACGGTCGTCAAACCTTTTCGGTCATCGATGGAAGGAGGAAGTTGGGTGGAGAAATCTACCACAACGTGGAATGTGTTAACGCCATTGACAAAGACAAGTGGTGGGGCAGTAAGACCGAAAGCATATTAAACTTGCAAGGATACGATCCAGGTAAAGCGCTCGGTAAGCATCTTCAAGGAATAACAAAGCCAATAATACCCAAGAAGCACGGTACCACTTTTGGTCTAGGGTACGAATACACTTGGGAGGAGTTCAAGGACTGGTCGCCACCATGGCACGGCCCCTACAACCCATTGGAGCAGCCAATAACCTACATAGAGCAGACTTTCCAGCCAGCTAACATCACATATGGTACAGACGAAGAGGAGGCACTAGCGGCAATAAGGGATATATTTCTGGATGATGAAAACATGGACTGCTGTGTCATTCTTGAAGAGGAGGGGGAGGAAGGCCCTTCTATACAAGTCGTGAGCAAGGGATCATGTCTCAATAATTGGTCCGTCAGGACAACCAAAGCCCGTCGAGCCTCGGGGTAGCAAGGCTAACAAAACTAGCATTATTTACAGCTTATTTATTTAAAGAAATTTTGTTTCCAGTTTTATTTCTGCAAGAAAGAGCTCCCATGTTTAAAAAATTATTTAATTTATCAAAGCCTTTTCAGTTTCTTTATAAATATTATATTTACTTGCTACTGCTCTCCTCCCCATTACTTTATTTTTACACAGCATTACTATTACTTATCTTGATGAACCGACGACTGTGACCTGCAACGAGGCAACGCAACAAATGGATTCTGAGTCAGACGAGGATGATATACCTGAGGATATTATTAAAGAGGTCGAAAACTTTGAGAATAGAACTAAGTCTAACTTGGACGAGACTGAGGTCGTCAACCTGGGAAATGCAGAGAACGTCAAAAAAACACGCATCAGCATTCATCTGTCGCCGTCAGAAAAGGAGGAATATACAGAATTCTTAAGGGAATATGAGGACATATTAGCCTGGTCATATGATGACATGACTGGACTCAGTACATCTATTGTGGCCCACAAGCTGCCAACCAATCCAACATGCCCACCAGTGAAGCAAAAGCTTAGGAAGTTCAAACAGACATGAGCTTGAAAATCAAGGAAGAGGTCACCAAACAGATCAACGCCGGGTTCTCCAGGTGGTCAAATATCCTACATGGTTAGCTAACATTGTGCCTGTATCAAAGAAAGATGGGAAGGTCAAAATCTGCGTCGACTACCAGGATCTCAACCGGGCCAGTCCGAAAGACGACTTCCCCCTACCAAACATACACATCTTAATTGATAATTGTGCCAAGCACGAGCTGCAGTCCTTTGTAGATTTTTTTGCTGGCTACCATTAGATTTGGATGGACGAGGAAGATGCTGAGAAAATGGCATTCATTATGCCGTGGGGAGGGTATTGCTACAAGATGATGCCATTCGGTCTGAAGAATGCAGGGGGCCACTTACATGAGAGCCATGACTACTATATTCCATGATATGATTCACAAGGAGATCGAGGTATATGTGGACGACGTCATCATATCAAAGAAAGTTGCCGATCACATGGAAGATTTGAGAAAGTTCTTCAACAGGTTAAGGAAATACAATCTGAAACTTAACCCCGCGAAGTGTGCGTTCGGGGTTCTTGTTGGCAATTTGCTAGGGTTCATTGTCAGTCGTCGAGGAATAGAGCTAGATCCATCAAAGGTCAAAGCCATCCAAGAATTGTCGCCACCAAGGAACAAGAAGGATGTTATGAGCTTCCTGGGAAGGCTCAATTATATCAGTCGGTTCATAGCCCAGTCCATTGTCATTTGCAAACCAATTTTCAAAATGCTAAGAAAGGACGCTGCCATCAAATGGACTGAGGATTGTCAAAAGGCCTTCGACAGAATCAAAGAGTACTTCTCAACACCACCAGTCTTGGTACCTCTAGAGCCGGGTAAACCTCTATTACTCTACCTTGCGGTGATAGATGGAGCTTTCGATTGCGTTCTCGGGCAACATGACGAAATAGGGAGGAATGAGCAAGCAATTTACTCTGTATGAGGCCCGATATTCTCTACTAGAATTCACTTGTTGTGCTTTGACTTGGGTCGCACAGAAGCTGAGGCGTTATTTTTGTGCCTACACAACGTACCTCATATCGAGGATGGATCCGCTAAAGTACATCTTTGAGAAGCCCATGCCCACTGGCAAGCTTGCTAAATGGCAGATCCTGTTAAGTGAGTTCGACATCATTTACATAACTCAGAAGGCGGTCAAGGGACAAGCATTAGCCAATCATCTTGCTGAAAATCCTGTGGACGGAGAATACGAACTGTTGAATACGTATTTCCCCGATGAAGAAGTGTTATTCGTAGGATAGGACATTGCAGAATCCTACGATGGATGGAGGATGTTCTTTGATGGGCTGCAAACTTCAAAAGCGTGGGTATTGGAGCAGTCTTAATTTCAGAAACTGGTCAACACTACCCGGTATCTGCAAAACTCAGGTTCCCCTGCACCAACAACATGGCCGAATATGAAGCCTGCATCCTGGGGCTCAACTTGGCCATCGACATGAATGTTCAAGAATTATTAGTGATTGGCGATTCAGACTTATTGTGTCACGAACCAAAACCGGTCCAGGTCGTGATGGCGCCTAACGGCGAGGTTAGGCAAGCCAACGAACAACAATAACAATGAAACTGCGAAATACAATAACAACATGGGGTAAGGCCGTAGAAACAAGCTGAACCACAGCTAGGCCCAATACATATACAACCCCGATAACTACAACAAGTGTGTGCCAGGACTAGTGTCACAGTGTCAACGGGCGGCTACACAGATACAACAGCAGAAATACATATACAAAATATACAAGCCACAATCTGGAACAAAAGACTGAGCAAAATGAAACTAGAAGGCTCCAGAGGTGCTGTCAGGATGACGCCAAGAAGACAGCTCACCGTATGGAGTGACACCGCGATCAGTATCTATCAGCAGGCGGACGACCAGACGGACCAGCCTCAAGACCTGCACAATCAAGTGCAGAAAAAGAAAGAAAGTGCAGCATGAGTACATATAAACAAATATGTACCCAGTGAGTATCCCGTCTAAACTCGTAAAGAGTAGTGACGAGAGGTAGAATATATACTCACTAAGGTCCAGTACATAATGAAATAAGATACAAACCGAGCAATAAAATCATGTGAGAAAATACATCAAGTATAAGGACAGGTAATCAACAAACATGTAGCTGATCTTAAACATAACCTCTCTTTGTAGACTAACCACATGTATCACTTGTTTTCCTTCTCATTATCTGTGATTTATCTTAGCTTGTTATCTCAGTTATTCACTTTTCAGTTCTCAGTATCGTTCCTTAACTCACCATCGTACGATAACTCAATGTAATGCTTATGTATGCATATATATGTATATATAACCGACACGGACAAGACTATCGGCCGAAGTCATAAGGGTGGGTCATAAGGACTGACTCGGTCATAAAGCTCCACACGCTCGTGAATCATACATGCGACTCGTGCGCTGACTCGATAGACTCTCCACGATCGCGAATCATCCATGCGACTCATGGGCAAATATCTCTCCCTGCTCGCGAATCATTCATGCGACTCAGGGGCCAATGACATATATATATAATCTCCCGATCACGAATCATACCTGTGACTCGGGGCCAATGATGCAAAGTAAAACTCTCCCCGATCACGAATCATGCCTGTGACTCGGGGGCCAAAGAGAATAGAAGTTCTCCCCGATCACGAATCATACATGTGACTCGGGGGCCAATGAAATTAGTAGTATAATTCTCCCTGATCACGAATCAAACCTGTGACTCAGGGGCTAGTAAAATAGGTCTGATCTCTCCCTGATCACGTATCAAACATGTGACTCAGGGGCTAGTAAAATATAAGTGTAATTCCTCCCTGATCATGAATCAAACTTGTGAATCAGGGGCAATGAAAATATAAGTTCTCCCCGATCTTGAATCATACCTGTGACTCGGGGGCCAT